>CAUYQG010113401.1:0-89482 GCA_963574415.1 Tarsius wallacei
TCCCACGCCTTGGGAGGCTGAGGTGAGTGGAATGCCTGAGCCCGCGGGTTCGAGACCCGCCTGGGCAACTTGGCAAGACCTCATCTCTACAATAAATAATAAAAAAAAAATTAGCTGGGCATGGTAGCGTGCGCCTGTAGTTCCAGCTACTTGGAAGGCTGAGGCGGAAGGATCGCCGGAGCCCAACAGGTCGAGGCTGCGGTGGCAGGGAGTGAGACTCCAGTCTAGGCGACAGAGTGAGACTCCAACTCAAAAAAAAAAAAAAAAACACTTTGGGAGGCTGAGGTGAGAGGACTGCCTGAGCCTACGTGTTCAAGAACAGTCTGGGCAACTTGGTGAGACCTTATCTCTAAAATAAATCAAAAAAATTAGCT
Source organism: Tarsius wallacei (assembly GCA_963574415.1). Taxonomy (NCBI): domain Eukaryota; kingdom Metazoa; phylum Chordata; class Mammalia; order Primates; family Tarsiidae; genus Tarsius; species Tarsius wallacei. The sequence goes on from CAUYQG010113401.1 coordinate 375, forward strand.
GGGCATGGTGGCATATGACTAGTTCTGGCTACGTGGAAGGATCACCTGAGCCCAGCAGGTCGACACTGGGGTGGCCCATGAGTGTGCCACTGCACTCCAGCCTAGGCGACAGAGAGAGACTCCAACACCCCCCAAAAAAGAAAGAGAATTATCTACTTAAAATTCTTCATCCTTCATATAGTGCCTGGCACACAGTTAATGCTCAATAAATGGGAGCTGTTGGCAACTTGAATTACCTATTTGTAAGATTCTTTAGATAACAACAGTCTCCACTATTAGAAAATAAGCTCCAAAATAGTCAAGGCCTTGCTCACTTTTATACTGCCAGGGTCTTGGCACTGATTTAGTACACAGTAAATAATTTTGAACAAATAAGGACTACAGAAGTGGAGGGAGAAGATGAGAGGGAGAGAGAGATTGAGGAGAGCAGCAAAGATATGGAGCAGCCACAAAGGGAAAAGGAAAGAAAGGGAAGTAAACACTTAACTGTGGTCTTCAGGCCAGAGTCAGGTGACTAAGAACTTGCTACAGGCTGGGCACGGTGGCTCATGCCTGTAATCCCAGCACTTGGGAGGCCAAGGCAAGAGGACTGCCTGAGCTCAGGAGTTCAAGACCAGCCTGGGCAACATGGCAAGACCTCATCTCTACAATAAATCAAAAAAGTGGCCAGGTGTGGTGGCATACACCTGTAGTTCCAGCTACCTGGAAGGCTGAGGAGGAAGACCACCTGAGCCCAGGTTAAAGCTTCAGTAAACCATGAGTATGCCACTGAACTGCAGCCTAGGCGACAGTGTGATACTCCAACTCAAAAAAAAAAAAAACACAAAAAAACTTGCTACTTAACCACAAGTACAGAAATTGAGAATGAAAGTTTAGAAATTTTATAGCAATTCGACCTTGACCGGATCAGTAGGCTTGTTTCGTTTTTTGGTTGTTTTTTTTTTTTTGAGTTAGAGTCTCACTCTGTCGCCCAGGCTGAAGTGCCATGGCACACTCACAGCCATTCCAGCATCAACCTGCTGGGCTCCGGCGATCCTTCCACCTCAGTCTTCCAGGTAGCTGGAACTACAGGCACACGCTACCACGCCTGCCTAATTTTTTATCTATTGTAGAGTCATCTTGCCAAGTTGCCTGGGCTGTCTCGAACCCGCAGGCTCAGGCAATCCAATCGCCTTGGCCTCCCAAAGTGCTGGGATTACAGGCTGAGCCACCGAGCCTGGCCAGGCCTGTATTTTTTTTCAGCTTTTTATTAGGAAATAACTATAGACTCACGGGAAGCTGCAAAAATAATATAAAGAGTCCCTTGTACTCTTAACCCAGCTCCCCCCAATGGTGATGCCTTATATAGCTCTAGTATAACATTGCAACCAAGAAACTGACATTGGCACATTACTACTAACTAGACCTTATTCAGTTTTCATCATTTGTTTTTAACCTGGGCATTCATATTCATTTGTGTGTGTGCATATGTGTATATAGTTCCACGCAACTTTATTTTGTGTATGTAACATGTAACAATCACCACCACAGTCAATACATAAGTGTTCTATCCATGGCCTTGCATTTTCAAAGTCTGAACTTTTTACTTCGTTTTTCTAGTAATTCATTTTTATTGTACATTTTAAAGTATCGGTCTATGACAGAGTAAAATTAAGAAATAAGGCCAGGCATGGTGGCTCACATCTATTATCCCAGCACTTTGGAAGGCCGAGGTAAGAGGATTGCCAGAGCCCACGGGTTTGACCAGCCTGGGCAATTTGGCAAGACCTCATCTCTACCATAAATAAAAAATTAGCCAGGCATGGTGGCGCATGCCTGTAGTCCCAGGTACTTGGAAGGCTGAGGCAGAAGGATTGCCTGAGTCCAGCAGGTCAAGGCTGCAGTGGTTGTAAGCATGCCACTGCATTCCAGATTGGGCGACAGAGTGAGACTCCAACAAAAAAAAGAAAGAAAGAAAGAAAGTCCTGTTGGTAGCAGAACATGTACAAATTGGCCTTATTGTATTTTGAGCTTGACTTTCTAAATAATTGATGACAGAAGTTTATTTTTCTATTGGGGTACTACTATTGGAGTAGTAGGTGATTCTAAGTTGGAGCATACCATAGATAGACCTTACTTTTCAAATGTCAGGGTTTTACTGCTGCCTAATTAAGTTCCATTCCTCACTCTTTAGTCTTTTATTCCCATGGTACTCCACAGACAAAAGTAGACAAGAGCCAGAATTTTACTTTAAAACATAGACTTTAGGAACTTCAATGTTCTTCTAAAAATCTTTGATGAAATGGTATACTTTCTTGCCCTTCTGAATTCCTAAAAATACACTAGAATCATTTCTTACCTGGAGCTTTGAGAAAATTTTCAATGTGTTTGAACCACGTGTCATTTATTAAGCTATTTTCTTCTAGCTCCTTCACTTTCTAGACTCCTGTTTGTAAAGGTATGTCTAGGACCTAAACTACATTTCTTTTTGGCAACAATAGCAGGTGCCAGAGGAAGACTGAAAGGGTAAAGGAGTAAGAGATAATTTGCTCCTTCCTGTTGGTCACAGTTCTTATGTGTATTGAACTATCAATGCACTTTACCCTAGCAAGAACATTGGTCCCAGTTTCTACCTTTTCCCCCAACAATCCCAAACCAGCCTGACTATAACTCCTCACAGACACCAGCACCAATTAGCTAATACCTCCTCCTAGGCTTCTAGATCCTAGTAGTTACACCTTCTTTCCTTTTTTTCTTCCCAGTCCCAGGGTGGGTAACTTCTTCTTGCCTTTCTATCTGTTACACTTCAGTGTCCCCCTTTTCATTTTTTCAATTCTTCAAAAACCCTTTTAACCAATTCCTTATATTAAATTATATTCTCCTGACTGATACAGACCAAAGCAAAATGAAAGCTTTGGTATAGACAAATATAGACAGTAAATATTTTAGGCTTTGCAGACCACGCAGTCTCTGTCACAAATAATCAACTAAGTTGTTGTATCAAAGAAGTCATACCTAATACATAAATGAACATGGCTATATTCCAATAATCCTTTAGTTGTGGACATAGAAATCTAAATTTCATATCATTTGCATGTGTCACAAAACATTCTTCTTCTTTAAATTTATTTAACCATTTAAAAAATGTAAAAATCATTCTTAGCTTACAGGATAGATTTGGCTGACTAACCATAGTTTGTCAATGCTCCTTTTCCAGATTATGTCCCTTACAAAAATCAAAGCATTATACTCACTGATGGGCTTAAAAAAAAAACTAGCAGGGCTCGGTGGCTCAGCCTGTAATCCCGCGCTTTGGGAGGCTGAAGTGAGTGGATTGCCTGAGCCCGCGGGTTCGAGATCCACCTGGGCAACTTGGCGAGACCACATCTCTACAATAAATAAAAAAATTAGCCAGGAGTGGTAGCGCGTGCCTGTAGTTCCAGCTACTTGGAAGGCTGAGGCAGAAGGATCGCTGGAGCCCAGCAGGTCGAGGCTGCAGTGGCAGGGAGCGTGCCACTGCCCTCCAGTCTGGGCGACAGAGTGAGACTCCAACTCAAAAAAAAAACAACAACAAAAAAAACTACTTTAGTAACCCAAGGCTTTAACTATAAAGTAACTAAACTGAAGCTTTACTGAAATAGAACAATGTTACCCTCCTCAAACTTTCTTTTAATGAAAGAAAAAGATACAAAAATTAGCTAACAGGAAAATTTCAACTCAAATGTTCTCCAATCTTTTATACCTTCTTTGTACCTTTATGCTATCAGAAAATGAACACTGCTTTTTTAAGAGATTACTTAGGGTCTTAAATTAATGATGCTCTACCTAGAATATAGAGAGTAATTAATAAAAGCCCTATTTTCCTTTTCAAGTAGGAAAAAATTTATAGATATCCAATCAAGTTACATACAAGTTTCTTATTTCAAAGTGACCATGACTATATAACCTCTCCTGTTACTCCACAACTACTTTGATTTCCCTAGTATTAACTATGAGAAAAAATATCTCTTTGGCATCTTATGCTCCCACAAATATGTTTATTATTGCTACTTATGAACTCTGCTCATCTGTCTAAAAACCATGAGTTAAGCCTAAGATCACCCTTGAACTTGGACTATCCCACCTGGACACAGCACACCGTAAGACAAAAGTGGCATACACAGTAGCACTTTCTCATGTATGCATGACATAAGATAGGCATAAGAAAAAACATTAGCCCTCTTAACAAAAGGTAAGTTACCTTTGTATATACTTTCTCCAGGTTTCCCTTAATATATGGAATGACAATGAACGAAGGCTTGTGTTTCATATGGGATTAAAAATTTCTGGAAGCTCTTTTCCAAGAAAGATTTCAGATTATTTAAGGTGCCTGGCTAGACAAAGGGGAAGATCTGAATGATCAACATACCTTTTGCTGAGATGACATTCAGGTCTATAATACTCTAGCATATATACTTGTGAGGTCAGAGGAAAAAACCAAGGCAATCTCCTGCACTCTCCAAATTGAACAATTATAAATGCATCAAGAACAATTCTGAAAACCCCTAGGAAAGCAAGTAACTCAGAATACAAAAATCCAGTTGTTTATGAATCTATTCTAAATGTTACTCCTTACCATAATTAAAAAGTTAGTCTTGGACAAATTGGTATATGAAAAGACTTTCACTCAAGTTCTGATAATGTCACTAAACTAACTAATAAGCATAGTCTGAAGTTCTTCGGGCTTCCTTTTCCTCCCTTTGTAAAATGAGACACTAGCTCCCCTATCCTCTAAAAACCACCGCTATTGCTGTGGGCTGTGGTGGCTCATACCTGTAATCCCAGCACTTTGGGAGGCAGAGGCAAGAGGATTGCCTGAGCCCAGGGGTTCGAGACCAGCCTGGGCAACTTGGTGAGACCTCATCTCTACAATAAATCAAAAAAATTAGTCGGATATGGTGGTACCCGCCTGTGGTTCCAGCTACTTCAACGGCTGAGGCAGAAGGATCGCCTGAGCCCAGTAGGTTGAGGCTGCAGTGGCCGTAAGCACGCCACTGCACTCCAGGCTAGGCAATAGAGTGAGACTCTGACACAAAATAAAAATAAAATAAAACCACAGCCATGGAAAGTCACAATGAGTGAATTAAAAGAAAACAAAAGTTGGGAGCCACAGGAATGAGAAGTCATTAGGTACAGAAATAAGAACACCCTACACTAGACACCTCTCATACTGCTCAGTAATTTACACTGGGCAGTAATTGCAGAAGTCTGGCTGGAAATGAGCATAGGGATAATCCTCCTTCTTTATCCTCCTCCATAATATAGCCCTAGAGCACCCTCCACCATCTGCCTACCCCTTTTTTGCCCAAGTCCTATTCTTCCAGACTAAGTTCAGGTATTCTTCTGGATAGCTCTTTCTGATTGCCTACTCCCCATTCCAGTCTAGGTTAGTTACCCCATCAAAGCACACTGTGCTTACTCATCACAAGGTAGGTATTCAACAAATGTTAGCTTAACAAACTGTCAAAAGCTTAAGAGCTCTTGGCTGGGCACAATGGCTCCTGCCTGTAATCCCAGCACTTTGGGAGGCCAAGGCGAGAGGATTGCCTGGGTCCAGGAGTTCAAAACCAGCCTGGGAAACATGGAAAGACCTCGTCTCTACAATAAATTTTTAAAAATTAGATGGGCATGGAGGCATGTACCTATAGCTCCAGCTACTTGGAAGACTGAGGCGAAAGGATCACCTGAGCCTAGCAGGTCAAGACTGTAGTAACCATGAGTGTGCCACTGCACTCCAGCCTGGGCAACAAACTGGGACTCCAACTCAAAAAAAAGAAAAAAAAAAAAAAAGAGTTCAAGAGCTCAGTCTCAGCTAGTTTTTCTAAATATTTGATTTAAAAGGTTCAATTGTAATGAAAAGAGTTTAAATATAACTTTATAATTGCCTCATACAGTTAAAGACTTCAAAAACTGATTCCTTTTTTCGTATGCTAGGTATAAAAGCATCATCCAAGTGCAGTGGCTCACGCCTGTAATCCCAGCACTTTGGGAGATCAGCCTGGACAATTTAGCAAGACCTGGTCTCTACAAAAAAATCAAAAAAATTAGCCAGACATGGTGACATGGCCTGTAGATCCAACTACTCAGGAGGCTGAGATGGAAGATCATCTGAGTCCAGGAGGTCCAGGCTACAGTGAGCTGTGATTGTGCCACTTGCACTCCAGCCTGAGTGACAGAATGAGATCCAACTCAAAAAAAGAAAGCATCAGCTACCTACAAAAGAATAAAAGCCTCAGTCTGTAAGAGTACCAAGTTTTCTACCATTTTCAGTGTCTTTTGGTATATACAAAAACGCCATTTGACTTACCACTACATCTGAAGTTTCTCATATTCTTTTGGCCTCTAATACTCATAAAGAGATAAATGAGACTCTGGGCTAAAGGATTTAGATAGAAAGTCAACAGAACAAGGGTAAAGTATAGTTTACCCTTAGTTTAAGGGTTACTCATACTGGAAAACACACAAGTACAAAACAACTGAAAAGGCAAGGGGAAAAAAACTGGTCTAGCACATAATCCAACAGGCTAGCCTACTAAGGCAGCACTAATGTTCTCTCTCAGACCAACACAAAGCCACTGACTTTCATCAGTTTGTCTCCACCAGGTCCAAAGAACAGCATAAAACATGTTCTCAGCATCAAGTCATTGTCATTAGCCCAACACATACCACTCAATTCCCTGACCTCCTCTGTCCAAATATAATAGTTATTTAAGAGTGTCTTATAAGCCGGGCTCAGTGGCTCAGCCTGTAATCCCGCGCTTTGGGAGGCTGAGGTGAGTGGATTGCCTGAGCCCGCGGGTTCAAAACCCACCGGGGCAACTTGGCGAGACCTCATCTCTACAATAAATCAAAAAATTAGCCGGACATGGTAGCGTGCGCCTGTAGTTTCAGCTACTTGGAAGGCTGAGGCGGAAGGATCGCCGGAGCCCAGCAGGTCGAGGCTGCGGTGGCCGGGAGTGGCCACTGCACTCCAGTCTGGGTGACAAAGTGAGACTCCACTCAAAAAAAAAAAAAAAGAGTGTCTTATAATAGATGCCAACAATTATTAACAATGCTACTGGTCAAAAAAAACTTTCACTCTATCAGGAAATTAGAATAATGATAATTATAAAGAATCAGGTCAATTCAAACATTTGCTAAGCACATACTACCACATACCTAGCTACTATTTACTGGGAATCCTCCATTTAAAAGAGTAACACACTCTTTAATATATTCATCACAGCCCTGAATTTTCTAGTACACGGATCTACAAAATCCCTTAGGTCCTAGCAACAAAACCTAACAAGTCTAAGTCACACAGAACAGATAAATGCTAAGATAGCCAGACTTCAGTAAAATGAGTCTTTCTTGATACTTTGTATTAATAATCACCCAAAGCATCTTAGAGAATTATTTTTAAAAATCTATACAAACATATATTTAAAAATACTTAAAAGAAAAAATAGTAATGATGAAAACAAAAATGCTTAAGCAATCAGTACATTTCACAAAAGCACAGTTAACAAAAAATTTTGCAGCAGGCATATGCACAGCTGAAAAATGTCCAATCACAGTCAGGTTCTAATTCCTGCCCCCAATTTCATATCCTCTGACACTACTGTTATCTTCCCTAATAAGAAAGGAGAGTAGTCAAAGAAGAGTGCCAAGTATTTCTTGAAAATCTCATTGTCTCTGATTCACATGAGCAATACTATAATTAGGGGAAAACTCTTTTTATATTCAACCACCAGTGTTTCAACGTGTTCTTATTCAGCTAGTAACATAATTTCATTACACAAAGTCCTGTTAATTTGCCAAAAAAACTATTACTTTTCATAATTGTGACAATTGGTTTCCTGAATAACTGTACTACAACAAAAGTTGTTTTGTTTTTGTTCTTTAATGGACGTGGTGAACATAAGCTTGAAAAGTACACCTATTATGGTTACCTTGAGAAAAATCTCAAGAGTACATCTTCACATATTTCTAACAAAATGTTTTATCGCACCTCAACAAAATTCGCCTCTTTACTATAGATAATTCTTAACTACATTTTCAGCACAGAAGCAGCACATAAAATGTGTAGCTTATGTTTTAAAGTTGATACAGATACTCTGATAAAGAATCGATCGATTAATGTATGCCCAAGACCAGAATAAGTGGCTTTCCATTAATCACAAAGGGTTTTTGCAGTCATCTATAGAATTTATAAAAAATAATATTTGCTCTACTTCACATCCACACAAAACTAATAAAAAATTTAAACTGTAAACCTGGCATCTCCTGTCTACTCAAATACAGTATGTAATTAATAACTATTTACAAAGAGGCCAAGTATTAGACAAAAAGTTCAAAATACAAGTTAGACCATAGGTTCACAAAAAGCTAATCATGAAGGAATTACAGATGACTACTATACAGTCCTCCCCAAAGAGAAGAGGGACCATAGGAAGAGCTACAGTTAGAAATCACCACTTGCTCTAGATTCTTACAAGTCCACAGCAGTACTGCCAGTAAGTAGACCTCCCAACAGCCTGCCAACACAAAGTCTCAAGAATATTTTCATTTGCAAGATGTTAGCATCTGACAGAAAAAGCATTAAAAAATAAAATTTTTTAAAAGTACCTATAGGAATTCAGATCAACCTTAAACCTCCATTGAAATGACCATATATTTTGCTCAGATGGAAAAGAGACTAAAGTAACCATTAGCTTGATCAATTAAAAAAAATTTTTAAAAAGGCTACCAAATTAAAGTACATTCTACATGAATTCCAAAGCTAAGGTTACAGCATTTCATTAACATATAATAACCAAGAATTACAAAAGGTAATTGCCTCTCATATGAATCCATGAGAGCAGACTTTTAAATACTGTATATGTTTCACTGTGAAAAAACAACAAACCTACTGAATTTTGTCTTAGCTTTGTTGGCCAGCTTCAAACCAACCATTTTCAAGAGATCACCCCTTAAATGCCTCTTTAAAATAAACAAGTAACTAATCAAAGTAGGACAGGAATAAAAGTTTTCTGTTTAATCCATCAGCACCATACAGGATAGAAATGTATGGATTAAAAAAATACTCTAAACAGAATCCCCAAAGCATCATCATGAGTAACCAGAAAAAATCACCCTGTGGAGAAATACATTTAAAAGGAAACACCTTCCACATATCACAATAAGGCCTTTTAAACTGCTGAGCATGATAACCAGACACTTTAGCAAAATAAAGCAACTTAATATAACATAGGCATACCACAGAATATTGTTCAGCTGTTAAAAAACATGCGCATGGGCCAGGCCCAGTGGCTCATGTCTATAATCCCAATACTTTGGGAAGCTGAAGTGGGAGGATTGCTTGAGGTCAGGAATGCGAGACCAGTCTGGGTAACAAAGCTAGATCCATCTCTACAAAAAATATTTAAAAATTAGCCACATGTGGTAGCATGTGCCTGTGGTCCTATCTACTCAGGAAGCTGAGGTGGGAGAATCACTTGAGCACAGGAGTTCCAGGCTGCATTGAGCTATCATCATGCCACTGCACTCCAGCCTGGGTGACAGCTAGATCTTGTTTCTAAAAAATAAAAATAAAAAAGATGAGCACATCTTAAAAGTGGAAAAATACAAATAATATAGAATGTAGAAAAAAGTTAGAAAGATGTGTAGTAGTGTGACTCCACTTTTGGGAAAAACAAAAACAAAATGAAAATCAAACAAAAAGAAAAGGTCTGGAAAGGTACACTGAATTTTTGAATGTAGAATTTGGAGAAGTGGGATGGGAAGAAATGTTCAGAGAGGATTTTTACTTTTTCCTCTATAAACATCTGTATTAATTGATTCTTTTGCAATAAGTATGTATTATTGTAGTAGTTTTAAAAAAGAAAACAATTTTAAACATACTACCAGATCTTATTATTATTTTTAAAATATCATTAGTACACAGAGCATCAACGGCAAAGTACCTCTAAAGCTTGAATATAAAGTTATCTTCAGAGATTGAAAAAGGCAACTAAAAGATACGACAATTAAATGCAATGTGTAACCCTAGGTTGAAAAAAAGAGGACCCCCTTGGGACAACTGGCAAAATTTAAAAATAAACTGTACACAGGTAATAGCATGGCAATAAATGTTAAAATGCCTGAATTTGGTTACTGTCTATTGATTATCTTGGAGAATGCTTGCTCTTAGGAAATACTATGAAATATTTAGGGGAGAAGGATCATGTCTGCAACTTACTCTCAAAAGGTTCAGCCAAAAGTAAATAAAAATGAATTTTTTAAATATAGAAAGGTAATATAAATGTGGCAAAATTTCAATCACTAATTAATTTAGAGTAAAAGTATATACACCATGGAAATTCATTATGTTATTCTTGCAATTTCCCTGCAAGTTTAAATTTTTTTCAAAATAAAAAGGGTTTTTGTTTTTTGTTTTTCCCAAAGAGTGGATCTCTCTTTCAGAAAGAAAGTAGATTCTAAACCTGATTTCCAGTGACCTTAGGTATAATGGTTTAGTTTCTAATATGAATTGTCTCTCAGGGTCTTACAATAATAGATATGAGTGCATTACAAAATAAGGTACTCTACAGTATTCTTGGAAGAATTAACAGAAATGATGAAACTGGTCAACTTCTGATTCTCAAACCCAGGTTGGCCATCATTTTGCCATCTAGCATACGATTATTCCAGCTACCCTGCAAAAACTGACAATGCTCATAGAACGAATATTGTCATGGAATGAACAATGAATATTAGAGTTGAGGAAAATTATTACAAGCATCTGTTACGGAATAAAATGTAATGCACTTAAGTTTTTAAAAGGAAATAAATGAAATCAATAAGTCACTACAGTGAAAAGTGACAGAAGATTTGGAAACACCAAAGTCCTTCTAAGGAAACTAGGAAAGTATGATTGATAATCTTATATGTATAAAACATGGCTTGGCTCACTCATAAGCAGACCCTGAACATTTACCATAATACTATAAGAAAGGGATTGACAGTAGGTCCCAAACTTTACCTGTACAATGACCACTTGTATACATAATTCTGAATTGTGCCCTACATCTTTAAGAAAAAAAAATGGCTTGGCCATTTGAGACATTTCTTAGGAAAACACAACTGTATCAACAGTTGCCTGATACCTTTCTAAAGACATAATGTATCAATAAAAGGAACATGATATGCCTAAAATTTAACATGAGCAAAGAGGCACATAAATACTCAAGAGGTATATCACACCCTAAGCACTAGCATAGTTTCTCAGGTTTTCAATACTTACCAGGAAACCCTCCAAGTACCATTTTGACCTCTCATGTATCTCAACACCCGAAGAAGGCAACTAGGCTTGTAGAACCATACCTCAATCACTACAAAGTTTTCTCTCTTATAATAAAAATTCTGATTTGACTAGCTGCAAAGCTACTAAAGGTCATCACATACAAAATCTGGGGACCGTATTATGATACTTTTTCTCAGTTGGCTTCCTAAGGCATCTCTATCCTCTTCATGCTAACTCAAGTGGATATGAAAATTTGACTATCCTCACTGCTTTATATTTTATGCAAACATACTGAAATAATTTTTTCCTTGTTAACAAACTTTCTATATACTGAATGCACCATGCTTTTACATCATGATACCCTATAAGTACTGTTCTTTCTAGCTGAATCTTTCCATCCAATAACAAAAAAAAGACCTAACGTTGTGCTAATTTTTAAATTCTCATAAAACCCGTTGAAGAAAATACCATCATGATCTCTGCTTTATAGATAAGCACACTGTGGTATACAGTAATTAGTATATTTGCTCAGGTTCACAAAGCTATTAAGTAAGAGGTAAGTGGAGGTGCATGCCTGTAGTCCTAGCTACTCCAGAGGCTGAGGCAGAAGTATTGCTTAAGCCCAGAAGTTAGAGGCTGCAGCGAGCTATGATCACACCACTGTATCCCAGCCTGGATGACAAAGTGAGACACTGTCAAAAAAAAAAAAAAAAAATTAAAAGAACCAATCTTTGGCCTTTCTCTTTATCAAGGATCCTTTGGTAACTTCATCCAGTCCCATGGCTTTAAATACTACCTAAGTGGATGACTACAAAACGTATCTCCATTCCAGCAGGGCACGGTGGCTCACGCCTGTAATTCCAGCACTTTGGGAGGCAAAGGCGAGAAGACTGCCTGAGCCCAGAGGCTTGAGACCAGCCTGGGCAACTTGTCGAGACCTCATCTCTACAATAAATCAAAAAAATTAACCAGGCAGGGTCGCGTGTGCCTGTAGTTCCAGCTACTTGGAAGGCTGAGGCAGAAGGATCACCTGAGCCCAACAAGTTGAGGTGGCTGTGAGCATGCACTACATTCCAGCCTGGGCACCACAGTGAGACTCTGAATCAAAAAGAAAAAAGTATCTCCATTCCACACCTTTCCCCTTAACTCCAGTCTTGGATTTCAAGTCAACCCAAATGTCTAACAGACAATCTCAAATTTACCATGTCTAAAACTGAATGTGGACCACACAGAGGCTCACACCCCTGTAATCACACCCTTGAAAGGCCTAAGTGGGAGGATCACTTAAGGCCAGAAGTTCAAGACTAGGCCAGGTAACATGCTGAGGCCTCATCTCTACAAAAAAATCAAACAAATTAGCCAGCCACAGTGGCATGCACCTGTAGTCCTAGCTACTCAGGAGGCTGAGGTGAAAGAATCCCCTAAGCCCAGGAGGTTGAGACTGCGGTGAACTGTGATCCTGACACCGTCCTCCAGCATGAAAGGCAGAGTTGAGACCTGGACTCAAGAATAACTAAAGTAAAACTGAACTCCTAATCTAGTCCCCAAACTAGCTTTCCATAGTCTTCACAATTTTAATTGATGGCAGCTTTCCAACAGCTTAAACCAAAAACCCTGGAAACATCCTTGGTTCCTCTCTCACATGCTACATCTGACCTATCAACAAATCACTAGTTTCATCTTCAAAATATACCCAGGATCCATCCATTCCTCACTACTCTTATGTTTCTACCCTGGTACCAGCATCTCTCTTCTGGATTACTAGCTTCCTTACAAGTCTCCAGGCTTCCACTGTTGATCCCCTCTGCACTATGAGTGATCCTTTGAAGCTGAAGGCAGACTATGTCACTCCTCTGTTCAAAACTTCCAGCAAAGTCCTTAGAATGACTCCACAAGGTCCTATGACATCTGCACCCCACTCCACCCCAACCCAACTTACTATTACTCTTTCTTGCTCATTCCATTCTGGCCATAATAAGCAAAACTCACAGGTTTGCCTCAACACCTTGAAAATAACTACTCCCTCAGCTTGAAATGCTTTCCCCCCAATATTAACTATCTCCCCTTTAAGTCTTTGCCTAAACACCACTCTCTCAAGGAAGTTCATCCAGTCTACTCCACTTTGATTTGCAATCTCTTCCTCAGGAATTCCAAATCCCCCTTACTCTGCTACATTTTCCAAAGCACTTACCTTTGAACAGTCTATATAATTTATTGCTTATCACTCCCTCATTAGGATGTAAACTCCACAAGGGCAGAATTTTGTTTTGTATACCAATCACCCCCAGTGTGCTTACATTTGGCACACAACAGACATGTATTATGTTCAAATAACAGCATCCTTATCACTGTAAAGTACTTGCCTATCTCCCTCATTAGAAGAGTTCCTTGAAGACTGCACTGATTTGCAGTGTCATCAACACCTGTCCCTGGGCCTGCCCCATGATGGACACCTAATGCACAGATATTCAAGTGATTATAGCCATTTTCACCTGAAACACAATATCCTTTATGCTGCAGAAAAAAGAGCCCATCTTACAGCTGTGCCTGATTAAAAGAATGACTACAAGATAAATACAGAACATTAAACTCCAAGTGTTACTTCAATCAAACTGAATTTACATTTTTGCCTCAATTTCTTCCTGTGTTTAAGAACCATTTCAGGCCAGGTGTGGTGGTTCATGCCAATAATCCCAGCACTTTGGAAGGCTGAGGTGAGAGAACTGCCTGAGTCCACGGGTTCGAGACCAGCCTGAACAACTTGATGAGACCTCATCTCTACCATAAATAAAAAAGTAGCCGGGCGTGGTGGCGCATGCCTGTAGTTCCAGCTACTTGGAAGGCTGAGCCAGAAGGATCACCTGAGCCCAGCAGGTCAAGGCTGCAGTGACAGGTCAAGGCAAGTGTGCCACTGCACTCCAGCCTGGGCAACAGAGTAAGACTCCAACTCAAACAAAAAGAACCATTTCAAACTATCCAAAGTCTAAAAAGGGCATCCCTTTTTTAGAGGGACTCCCTCAGCCATGTTGCCCCTGCCAAGCCTACCTTTTCATGCTCAACTTAAACTCTACTTCTTAAATCTTCCGATAACCCCAGCCAGAAGCACTTACACATGCCACAATCTGCACTGCACCAAGTACTTCTCATATATGAGCTCATTCAATCCTCCCAAAAGTCCTAGTAAGTAGCTACCAATCACAAAACCTATTTAAAAGATGAGCAAACCCAAGTCCAGAGACATGAAGTCACTTGCCCAAGGTTAATCTAGTGTTCAAACCCATGAATGACTCTGAAATCCAAGTTCTTTAACCCTATACTATCCTTCTCTCTACAGCCTTATAAACATTAACCAGCTTATACATACTACCTCAGAGGATTTGCTGTCACTTCACTTCTCTAGGCTTCATTTTCTACATCTGCAAAATAGGTGATACATTCAGGATACCTACCATAATCCACTCTAATCCTTATAGTATTATTAAAGAAAACATTTTATAATTCCTTATATTCTTCATACAGGTTAATAGGTACACAAGATAAAATACTTATCAGAACTTACATAATCACTGTTAGAAATTCAAAGTGGTGGAGACAGAAAAGTCAAAATAAACACTATAGACCTTGTGTAAATCCATAAAATGCCGGACATGGTGGCTCACGGCTATAATCCCAGCACTTTGGGAGGCGGAGGCGAAAGGATTCCCTGAGTCCAGGGGTTTGAGACCAGTCTGGGCAACTTGGTGAGGACTCATTTCTATAATAAATCAAAAAATTAGCCAGGTGTGGTGGCACGCGCCTGTGGTTCCAGTTCCTTGGAAGGCTGAAGTGGAAGGATCACCTGAGCCCAGCAGGTTGAGGCTGTGGTGGCCGTGAGCATGCCACTGCACTCCAGCCTGGGCAACAGAGTGAGACTCCAACTCAAAATAAATAATAAATAAATAAAACATTCTTGATTACTTCCCCCACTCACATCCACCAAAGATGCATTTGAGTCCATTTTCCCACGTTATGAAAAATTGTTTCTCCCAAGAAGTGTAAGGATGTGATCCTTAAAGTTTCTAGACTTCACCAAACGACCTGGTAAAAGGAACTGAAAGCAGGCACTTAGCCCATTCAAGGGTTAGGGTGTTACTCTGACAAGTGTATTAGGACAAGTGCCTAATAAGCATTTACTGAATCATGATACAGAATTTCTTTTTCTTGAAGTTTTTCAAACTAAAGACCTGTAATGTGAGCTTTGTTACTGGACTGATTCAGCAGAAAATCAGAACAATCTTACCCAGTTGATCCTGCCAGTAGCAAAAAAAAAAAAAATCTAATTAAGGTAATGTTAACCCGTGGCCAAAACCCACGAAAAGTATAAAGCCAAATTAACTTACTACTGCAAGTAAGAGTTGGGTTTTGTTTTAAAAAGGCAAAATACTGATTTCTCTTTCTGTGCAAAAATGACCATCAACACCTCAACACCATCCTTTTGTGTTGTAATCAAACCTCGCACTATCAAATAAGATACAGCATTTCTGGACCAAGGTGAAAAGATTTGGCAAGGGATTAAAAAATGAGCCACAGCAAAACTAGGGTAAAAAGTGTCAAAGAGCAAGGCTCTTGGAATCATTCTGGTCATGAAAGTTTGACAGTTTCATTTGAAACCTCTGTCAACCGATAATAAGTTTGAAATGAATCGCATATTCTATGTGTAGACATTGACACCAGCAAAGGGAGTTTAAAAATGGCTTTTCAAAACAATGGTCTTGTGAGGATGTAAGGAAAGAAGTGACTCCAGGCTCCGGAGTGGAAGCTTTCTGAGATATTAGATGCAGACCTCAAGAGAAATGTACAATGTCCTACACTGAAAAGGTACTGCCGGGTAAAACTGTATTTCGGTGTTCCAGAACACCGTCTTCTTGAGAAAATCCACAAACGATTCTTGGCTTTTAGCTAAGTCTTTACAAGTAGAAAGTCATCCATTCAGGGTAAGAGATTCCTGTGACCAAGAAAAGAGCGTCCGAAAGTGAGAAAATCTCATAATCTGGAAGAAAATGCATGCCCCTCAAAAGACTTTCATTTTCGGGCGGAAAAACAAACCCGGTGTCACCTCAACAACGGGACCACACAAACCTCGCCACCATTACAAAACCTAAGTGCCAAAGGTGCAGAATGTGACGCCGGAAGCACTACGAGGCCAGGATCCAGTTCCCAGGAGGAAAAATCAAACTCGAGAATGCAGCGCGGGCCCCTCCGCGGCCCCGGGCCAGGCGACGCGCGCTAGGCCCTTCCGGTCGCAGCCGCCGTCGCGGGGAGGCCGGGCGACGGCTCGGGCTTCCACCCGAGCCCGGGGATTCGCGGCCTACCCTCGCCGGCGCCTTCTTGCCGGGCCTGGCAACGGCAGCTCCTCCGACTCGGTCCCTTCGCTTGCAGCGGTGCCGGGTGAGCCGCCGAGCCCTGGGTTGGCCGGGCCGGTGAGGACGCGGCGGCGGCGGCAGTGGAGGCCGTGGCCGCCCCTCCCCCACCGGCCCGGCCCAACCGCCGCTGCGACGCGAGCAGCGGCGCCAACCCCGGCCCAACCGCCGGCCAGGGGCGACCCAAGCCGGGCGGCCCGATGTGGCGGCGCGGGCCTGCTCCCCACACCGCCCGCGCGAGTCCGCCACGGGCCCGTTACTCCTCGCGCCGGCCAGCGCCGCCACCCGTCAGGACGCGCCGCCCTCGGCTCGGGCTGAGGCGGCCGACGGCAGGGGGAGGCCGCAGAGCTGATACTTACTCAGGGGTCGGGTGCTCGGGGTCGTAGAAATCCCCCATCTTCGGAGGCGGCTGCGGCGGCAGCTGCTTCATCAGGAGCGGCTGGAGGCGGCGACGCGAGCCCCCTCCCCGCGGCGGGGCGACGCGGGGGAGGGGAGGGGAGGGAGGGGAGGAGGCCGCTGGTCCGACCGCGGCGGCGGCGGCAGGGGCGGCCCGCGTCGCTGGCTTGCTTGCTCCCTCCCTCCCTCGGACGCCCGCCCGCCGCTCTCTCCCTCTCCCACTCCCTCTCCCTTTCGCACTCACACCGGGAGCGACGCACACGCCACCCGCCCCTCAGCTTCGCTGGCCCGGCCCCTTAAAGAGACACGCGCGGGCCCGAGATCCGCCGCCAGTTGGCGCGCCTGCAGCTGCCCGCAGACCCCAGGGGCGGGCGGGCGCGACACAGCCCGTGGGGCCCGGCGCGACCCTGCCTGCGGCTTTCCGGAACAATAAAGCCCAGGCCCAAGTGCTGCTGGCCGGTCCGGACCCGAAGAGGCGGCACCGCGACTCCTCCCTCAGCCCGCCAGGCGGCCGGGGGCGGCGTGACCCGGCCCGCTACTATGTAACAGCAGGCGACGGGCCAACAGCAAGCGACGGCGGGAGGACGCCCCGGCCCACCAGGACTTTAGCCTTGCCCCGCGGCTCTCCAGGACCTGCCCGCGGGAACCCTGGAGTCCGCGCAGCGCCGGGGCCCTCCCCGGGCCCCCGGGCTCTGAGGTAACGCGGCTGCCGCGCCTCCCCGGCCCCTCGCCCCACCTGCCCCTCTTTCCTTTTTCTTTCTCGCCCTCTGTCCCGCTTTTCTCTGCATCTCGCGCCCTCAGCGAGTACGGAAGCGGGGCGGGCCGGGGATTCGCTCGAAGGCCGAGCCCCCGGCCGCCCCCGCCTCCCGCCTCGCGCCTCCCGCCTCCCGCCGGGCCTCCTGCCCGCGCTGCCCACCCCGGGCTCCCGCCCTCCACCTCGGCACAGCAGTGTGCCACCTCCCCGGAGTCTGGAAGGCCCTGGCGCCCGTCTCCAGCGCGGTTCCTAAGGCCTTGAGGGCAACGTCCTGAAAAGCGATTGTCAATCACTCTCCATCAAAAATGACAAGATGAGATTAAGATAACTTGAAAGGGTTACGGGTTTTTATTTTTAGGAGAAACGGGAATGCTTAAGTCCATTTAGACAAACTTTCAGGACGTTGAAGAATTTATGGCGTTTGATCATTTTGAAATTGGGGGTTCATAGGATCAGCGTTTTTTGTGATTTTTTTTCTCACCATAATTTTGAATCAGATTTTGCCAGAAAACAATTGGATGAAAGTATGTGTTAGGTACTCGGGTGGCTGAGGCGGGAGGATCGCTGGACTCAGGAGTTCGAGGCTGCCGTGAGCCATGATTACACCACAGCACTCCGGCCTGGGAGACAGAGCAAGACACCCCCTCCCCCCGTCTCAAAAAAGGGGGGGTAGGTGGGAGGTGTGACTAAATTGCCCAGGCTGGTCTCGGCTGGTCTCTAACTCCTGACCTTGAGCAATCTTCCTGCCCCAGCCTCCCAAGGTGTGGGATTACAGACGTAAGCCACCATATCCCACAGCCACTTCTTTACACACCGTTAATGTTGCTAATTTCCCTGTGTTTTTTTCCCATTTTAAGATAAGAATATTGGCTGGGTGCAGTGGCTCACACCTGTAACCTCAGCCCTTTGGGAGGCAGAGGCAGGAGGATTGCTTGCGCCCTGGAGTTTGAGCCCAGCCTGGGTAACATAACAAGTCCTTTCCTCTACAAAAAAAAAAAAAAAAAATCAAAAAATCAAAAAATTAGCCAGGCATGGTAACGCACACCTGTAGTCCCAGCTACTTGGGAGGCTGAGGTGGAAAAATCGCCTGAGCCCAGGTGGTCAAGGCTGCAGTGAGCTGTGATTGTGCTGCTGCACTCCAGCGTGGACGACAGAGTGAGACCCTGCTAAAAAAAAAAAAAAAAATGAGAATATTGACATAGACTTGCCTTCTCACTGTGGTGAGAATTAAATGAGATAATATTGTAAAGCCCTAAACTTTCAGTAAATGTCAGCATTATTCTGGCATCATAGTGCAGTTATGAGCTAGCTTTACATGACATTGCATATACTAGCCACTTTCTAGTCATATAACATTGGCCCTGTTTGCTTCTCAGGCTTTCAGTGATTCACCTGTAAAACGGGAGAACTGGCCCTGAGCAGAGAATGTTGTGAACATGCTTGCCCAGTGCCTCTCATTGAATAACTACTCAGTAAGTGTTATCTTTTGGGCTTTAAAAGAATAGGTTGAGGCCCTATGTCATACACCTCTGGGAGCCACTTAATGTCGGCAGGGAAAAAAAGGCTATTTTACGTGGAGGTGGCTGAAATAATGTAAGCATGAAGAAGACCCTAAGCTGAAGTGAATGAGAAAAAAGCAATCAGGTGAAGATGTTTTATTTTCTTAAAGTAGGCAGTTCTCTTGCAGGAGGTACAGCTGGCTGTGGAGTAACTGGTCTCCTAGCATTGGTTTGATTAGAACCAGTAAACATGTCAAACCATGGGGATCAGTGGGAAATTCTAAGCCCCAAATGTAAATACATAAACGGAGTTATTACGAGCATTGCCTTCATCTATGATTGCACTAGGCATTCTTTGGATATTATTTTTAAGCCAAAGAGAATGCATCCTTGGAACACACACTTGGGCCTGGCCTCCTGATCAAAACTGTGGAATAATTTGGTTTTTAGTATTATTACATACTGACTACCCCTTACTTTGTTATATAAAGCCTTCTGCAAATGTGTTTAAAAGAAGAATGCTAGGCCAGCCAAGCTTGGTGACTCATGCTTTTAATTCTAGCACTTTAGGAGGCCAAGGCAGAAGGATCACTTAAGGCTAGGGATTCAAGACCAGCCTGGGCAACAAACTGAGACCTCATCTCTACAAAAAATAGAAAAATTAGCTAGGTGTGGTGGCGTATGCCTGTAGTCTCAAGCTACTCGGGAGGCCGAGGTGAGGTGGAAGAATCGCCTGAGCCCAAGAGTTTGAAGCTGCATTGAGCCATGATCGTGCCCACTGCACTCCAGCCTGAGCAACAGAATAATACCCTGACTCAAAAACAAAAAACAAAAAACTAGAACATCTAAAAGTCCTAACATGAGACATAGGAGACATTCCTTTCTAAGAGTGCTGAAAACTAAAAATCTTTATAATTGCTTCTGCTGTTACTGTCTTCTGTGAGCCCAGATTTCCCCATTCCAGGAGACCCCAAGGTAGCCAATAGTGATCCTGAAACCAAATCAATTCAGGCATCGCTTGCTTTAAGGAGGACAGAAGGCCAAAGGTCAGTCATTCCTCACAGATAGGCTCTAGGTACCTCGTAAACCAATAGGAGAAAAAAGAAATATAGTTGGGGTAGGGAACACCAGTTGATCCCTGAGCATATTCTCCAAAGCTATTTGTGGACAAATGTTTGAGGTGATTTTTATCAACCAGACAATTCTTAGGATGGACACAAGACAGAATCAATTAAATCAGGACAGTGAGTTACTCTGAAGTGTCAACTGGGTGGTGCCTTTTTTCCATGTTTCCATACCAAAGTTCTGCCCCCTCTACTGGGAACCTGGCTAAGGCTCTGAGAGAGAGAGAGAAAGAGAAGGTCATTTCCTCTTTAATCCACAGCTAGAGCTGAGTAGGGGAGTCAACCCTATCCACTTATTCTTGCCTTTCCTCATCCCCCTCTTCCCTCACCAAATTCTTTCCCCAAATGAGGATTTTCAGAGGACTGGTTGTGCTCCTGGAGAGATGCCTGCTTTAGAGGGGCAAACAAGACCCTGATCTGGCAGTTCCTTGCCTTGCCAGGAGGGGAGCAGGAATGGCAGTGACAAGGCCCTAGGCTAGACAGCAGTGCGGGAAACCATATCTCTACACACATGGTCCCAACAGACACCTTTACCTTGAGAGTCAGGCCTTTTCCTGGTGGCCATAACCTATGGTTAATAGTGGTCTGCTGATGTATGGAAGGCTGAGTTTAGTATCAGAGAGGCACTTTGGAAGTGTACATATGCATAGTATACACAAGGGTGAGTTGTATCAGGGTCAAATGGTTTGAAAGTTGAAACTTGCCAATACAAGGCTTTATAAAGATCACAACAGTTTGTGAGATACTTAATTTTCTTGATTATTTAAAAACTATTGTAAATCTATTCCATGCTGTTAATGATCCCAGTTTGTTCTTTGCTCTCCCAATATTCTTTTGCATAGAGGAATTATCTGTGTTTCGTATTCCAAAGATGTATCTTCTTTATTTGGCCTGTAGGAATCCAAAATTGACTGTTACTGTAGCTGTATATTAACCATAAAATTATGAATATTAGCATTAAAATAAAAACATGACTTCAGTATTTTTAAGTAGAAAACTATTACATATAATTTTTTAATGGGGATTTACTGCTTAGTTTTAATAGATGGTCACTTTATTCTGTTGTAACTGAAAATAATTCCATGCCATTAATTAAAAATATAGTGGAGCCAGGTAGGGTGGTGTGCACTGGTAGTCTCAGCTACTATGGAGATTGAGATAGGAGGATTGTCTAAGTCAGGAGTTTGATCCCAGCATGGGCAATATAACAAGACCTTGTCTCT
This sequence comes from Tarsius wallacei, assembly GCA_963574415.1. Taxonomy (NCBI): domain Eukaryota; kingdom Metazoa; phylum Chordata; class Mammalia; order Primates; family Tarsiidae; genus Tarsius; species Tarsius wallacei. The sequence goes on from CAUYQG010113401.1 coordinate 22,051, forward strand.
AAAAAAATATATATATGTGTGTGTGTGTGTGTGTGTGTGTGTGTGTGTGTGTGTGTGTATAAATAGTGGGAAAGATGGTTTTTTAAAATAAAGTGTATGACTCTACGAATAAAAGGTCTGGAGTAAATGGTTTAAATGTGTATTTTCTCATCTGTATTACAGAAATATTTACTACTGACATCTTAGTATTTTGGGGCACATGAAATGAGATGTCTGAGAAAATACCTAGTACATGTAAACTGATAGCCATGCAATAAAAACTGGCTACCTTATAAATTTATGTAGACACATGAGACTCAATGTATTTTAAAGTTTGGGGTTTTTTCAAGTTGGCATCTCACTCTGTCCCCAGGCTGGAGTACAGTGACACAGTCACGGCTCACCACAGCCTCGACCTCCTGGACTCACACGATCCTTCTACCTCAGTCTCCCAAGTATCCAGTACTACAGGCACACACCAGCATGCCCAGCTAATTTTTTTTCCTTTTTTTTTTTTTTTGGAGAGACAAATTCTCGCTATGTCGCCCAGGCTAGTTTCAAACTCCTAGGCTCAAGCAATCCTCCCACCTCAGCCTCCCAAAGTGCTGGGATTACAGGCATGAGTCAATGCGCCCAGCCTAAAAGTTATTTTAGATTTATTCAGTGTACAGAATAAAGGCAGCATAATTTAGAATAATGGTTATTTTAACTGTTCCACACAAATCTATCACATTCACATAACTTTTTTTTTTTGAGTCAGGGTCTCTATTGCCTAGACTGGATTGCAGTAGCATGATCACGACTCACAGCTGCAATGAGCCATGACCCTAACACTGCATTCTAGCCTGGGCAACAGAATGAGACTTCAACTGAAAAAAAAAAAAATAGAAAGTACAAGTAGCCAGGCGTGGTGGCTTACACCTGTAATCTCAGCACTTTGGAAGGCCAAGGCGAGAGTATTGCTGGAGCCCAGGACTTTGAGACCAGTCTAGGTAACATAGCAAGACCTAGTCTCTGTAAAAATAAAATAAAAATTAGGTCATGGTGGCATGCATACCTGTAGTCCCAACTACTCAGAAGGCTGAGGTGGAAGGATCACCGAGTCCAGGAGGTCGAGGCTGCAGCAAGCCATGATCATGCCACTGCACTCCAGCCAAGGTGACAGAGCGAGACCCTGACTCAAAAAAAAAAAAAAGGTACAAGTAAATAAAATGTACTGTTTACAAAAGCAGCATCAACACCAAATACTGGTTATTGGTTATCTAACTGGAGAAAAAGTGGAAATGGATTCTTCATATTATAGCCACAAGTACATTCTAAATGGGTTAAATACTTCAATATAAAAGAGAAAACTTGAAAATATTCAGAATTAAATATAGAATAATATACTATCTTTGGGACATGCCTAGTAACAGGGAAACATTTCTTAAAATTCAAAGTACAAATCAAAGAAAACAAAATTCAACTCCTTTGAAACTTTTGTTGTCAAAGACAAAGTAAAAAGAAAAATCAAAAATTGGAAGGAAAAATCTGCAATACACATAGCCATTTTAAAAAGTATCTAGACATATACTATCCAGGATAGTAGCTACTAGCTACATATGGCTATTGAGTACTTGAAATGTAGGTAGATCATAGTAAGATGTGTTTTAAGTATAAAGATGCACTAGATCACAAAGAGTCTCTTTTCTTTCTCTTTTTTTTTTTTTTTTTTAAGAGACAAGATCTCACTCTATTGCCCAGGCTGGAGTGCTGGAGTACAGTGATGCAATTATAGCTCACTGCAACCTTGGACTCCTGGGCTCAAGGAATCCTTCTACCTCAGCCTCCCGAGTAGCAGAGATTACAAGCACATGACACCACACTCAGCTAATTCTTAAATTTGTTGTTGTTTTTGAGTTGGAGTCTCACTCTGTCACTCAGGCTAGAGTACAGTGGCACGCCCATGGCCACTGCAGCCTCAACCTGCTGGACCCAGGTGATCCTTCCACCTCAGCCTTCCAAGTAGCTAGAATTACAGGTATGTGCCACCCGCCCAGCTAATTTTTTTATTTATTGTAGAGATGAGGTCTCATCATGTTGCCCAGGCTGGTCTTGAACACGTGGGCTCAAGCAGTCCTCTCATCTTGGCCTCTCAAAGTGCTGGGATTGGCCAGGTGAGGTGGCTCAAGTCTGTAATCCCAAAAGGTCGAGACTGCAGTTACCCATTATCATGCTACTGCACTGCAGCCTGGGTGACAGAGTAAGACCCTGACTCAAAAAACAAAAACAGATTTAGCTATTTTCCCTCCTAATTTCTTGATATCTAAATACATACAAACAACTGTAGTTTTATATAATATGGGATCACAATAAATTTACAGGAGTATGGTGGTAGTAATTTTCCCTTATTCTTTTTTTCTCTCATTTTTTTCCCTTCATGTCTTCCTATTCCCAAATTAAGGTAACTCAAGTTAACTAAATAGGATATATCTAGCTCATATTTTTTCCATGCTTATACAATCAAATAAGTATATACATACATGTTTACATATATAGGTGCAGATTTATTTTTTAATTAAAACAATTTTTTTTTTTGAGTCAAGGTCTCACTTTGTTGCCTGGGCTGTAGCACAGTGGCCTGAATGTGGCTCACTACAGCCTTGATCTTGTGGGCTCAGGCAATCCTTCCGCATCAGCCTCCCAAGTAGCTGGGACTACAGGAGCACACCACTATGCCTGGCTAATTTTTAAATTTTTGTATAGAGATGAAGTCTAGCTGTGTTACCTAGGCTGGTCTCCAACTCCTGGGGTCAGGCAATCCTTCTGTCTCAGCCCCCCAAGTAGCTGGGACTACAGACACATGCCATTACGCCTGGCTAATTTTTTTACTTTTTTGTAGAGATGAGGTCTGCTGTGTTACCTAGGCTGGTCTCCAACTCCTGGGCTCAAGCAATCCTTCCACTCTGCCTCCCAAAGTACTGGGATTACAAGGAGTGAGTCACCATGCCTGACCAAGAGCTGAATTTTTATCTACTGATACAGAGTAAGTAGAATCTATTATAGGGATATCAATTGAAAAGTGTAAGTTCCAGAGTAACATTTATTTGGATTCAATATTATTTAAACCAAAAGCCATGTATATGCATATTAATGAAAGTGCTTGTGTAAGTATATCTTATCAGTGAGAAATGTGCCAAAATATACACACTAACCTGTTCATATTCCTGATGGTCTGGATGTGGAGAGTGAAATTTTTGGCTTAAGCAACTAGGTAATTGGTTAAGACATACTGAGAAGTAGGTTAGGTGATGTGAGGTTAATAATTCTTTTTCAAACATATTAAATTAGAAAATGTTGCTAAACATTCAATGGAAATCACTTTGTTTATACCAGTCAAGTGAGCAGTTCAAAATATCAGCAGGATTTAGAAGAATGTTTATGAGGAGACATAAATTTTGGAGTCCTCAGTAAACAGGTGACATTTAAGACTATATGATTACATAAGATCTCCTGGAAAGAATGTATAACCAGAGAAGAGAAAAGGACAGATAAAAGAACAGAACCCAGGACTGATCATTTGGGGACACCACTATTTGCAGGTCATAAAGATTGATAAGCCTGAGCCAGGCTCGGTGGCTCAGCCTGTAATTCCACGCTTTGGGAGGCTGAGGTGAGTGGATTGCCTGAGCCCGCGGGTTCGAGACCCGCCTGGGCAACTTGGCGAGACCTCATCTCTACAATAAATCAAAAAAATTAGCCAGGTGTGGTGGCGCACGCCTGTAGTTCCAGCTACTTGGAAGGCTGAGGTGGGAGGATCGCTGGAGCCCAGCAGGTCGAGGCTGCAGTGGCCAGGAGCGGCCACTGCACTCCAGTCTAGGTGACAGAGTGAGACTCCAACTCAAAAAAAAAAAAAAGAATGATAAGCCTGCAAAAGGGACAAAGGTGAAGTTAGAAACAAATAGGAGTGTGTGGTCTTGAGCACCATGAGAAGAAAGTTTATAAATGAAGAAACTAATTCAGAAGCAATATGCATCCTGCTCTCAGCTACCTTTCAGATTTGTCCTTGTATCAATTATTGCTACATACAAAGTTATTAATTTTGCTCACAAATTTTCAATCTAGGCAGGACTCAAGCAGGAAAGGCTTGTCTATGTTCCACATGGCATCAGCTGGGGCAGTCCTATTAAAGCTTAGGGGATCTGTTTCCAAGGTAGATCATTAATGTTGCTGGCAAGTTGGTGCAAGTTATTAACTATCAGCTCAGCTAGGGCTCAAAATAGCAAGATCCTCGATTCCTTTAATTTGGTCTCTCCTTGTGACCTGGTCTCTCTCATAGCATGGTGGCTGTCTCTATCAGTGAGCATCCAAAGAAAGAGAGTCAAGTGGAAGCCATATCACTCATTATGACCTAGCCTTGAAATCACATACCATTACTTCCACTCTAGTAGTAGAAGCAATCACAATGTCCACCAAAGTTCAAAGGTGGGGAACATAAACTTCACCTCCTAATGGGAGAGTAGCAAGATTCTAGAATAGAACTTAGGGTGGGAAAGGCTACCATTTGGGGAAAATATCTACACAATCCTGGTCAGACATAATAGCTAAAAGTAGCAGCCTAAAGATATTGGCACACAGACATATTAACAGAGTATATATTTATCAGAAAGAAATGTTGCAAACAAGTGTATATGTCACATTTAAAGCAATACCTCAAAGAGTTCCATGCAATATATATTTTATAACTGAGGGAGGAAAAGCCTATATATAAGAAAAGGCAGCCAGGCCCAGTGGCTCAGGCTGTAATCCCAGCACTTTGGGATGTCAAGGCGAGAGGATTGCCTGAGCCTGTGAGTTCGAGACCAGCCCGGGCAACTTGGCGAGACCTCGTCTCTACAATAAATAAAAAATTAGCCAGGTGTGGTAGCGCGTAACTGTAGTTCCAGCTACTTGGAAGGCTGAGGCGGAAGAATCGCCTGAGCCCAGCAGGTCGACACTGGGGTGGTCGTGAGTGTGCCACTGCACTCCAGCCTGGGTGACAGAGTGAGACTCCAACTCAAAAAAAAAAAAGGCATAGATTAAGTAGATCTTGTTTAATGTTAAGTGACAGAGACCACTTAATATCATTTAAAATTTTAATAATATTATTTAAATGTTTATTTTAGTATGTTCATAGACTCCTGAAAAATTAGGTTTACTAATAACACTTATTCTTACTATTTAGAGTTACTTTTTTTTTTTTGAGTTGGAGTCTTACTCTGTCACCCAGCCTGGAGTTCAGTGGCATGATCATGGTTACCACAGCCTTGAGCTGCTGGGCTCAGATGATCCCTCTGCCTCAGCCATCCAAGTAGCTGGAACTACAGGCATGCACTATCACTCTCGGCTAATTTTTTGATTTATTGTAGAGACAAAGTCTCGCCATGTTGACCAGATTGGTCTCAAACTCCTGGGTTCAGACAATCCTCTTGCCTTGGCTTCCCAAAGTACTGGGATTCCAGGTATGAGCCATTGTGCCCAGCTAGAGTTATATATTTTTTAAATTAGATAATATATTCTTGGATTATTTTCAAATTTGGATTAAGAAGAATCAGAAATGCCAGGTGCAGTGGCTCACGCCTGTAATCCCAGCACTTTGGGAGGCTAAGGTGAGAGGATTGCCTAAACCCAGTAGTGCAAGAACTTGTCTTCACAATAAATTAAAAAATTCACCAGACATGGTACTGCACACCTGTAGTTCCAGCTACTTGGAAGGCTGAGGTGGAAGGATTGTCTGAGCCCAGCAGGTCAAGGCCATGGTAGGCGTGAGCGTGTGACTACACTCCAACCTGGGTGACAGAGTGAGACTCTGACTCAAAAAATAAAAAGTAAAAAAAAAAAAAAATCATAAAGCTTGAAAAACCATAGAGAAAATAAAAGATAATTAAGACCAATGCCTTTTTAAAAAGGATGCCAAGCTCAGATTACTTTATTAGAAAAGAAAAACATTATTATCTCAGCAAATATTTAAAAATTAATGCACTTTAATATTCAGTACTGTTAAATACCCTAGTCAACTAGGAGCAGAAAGAAACTTCTTTAATATTAAAACATTTATCAGAAAATTACAGCAAACATGCCAGGCATGTTTGGGAGGCCAAGGCAAGAGGACTGCTTAAGTTCAGGAGTTTGAGACCAGCCTGGGCAACATAGTGAGACCTTGTCTCCACAAAAAGTAAAGATAAATTAACTGGACACGGTGGCACATGCCTCTAGTCCCAGTTACTCTGGAGGTTGAGGCAGAAGGATCACCTGAGCCCAGCAGGTCGAGGCTGCGGTGAGTCACAGTTTTGCCACTGCACTCCAGCATGAGCGACAGAGTGAAACTCCCTCTCCAGAAAAAAAAGAAGAAGAAAAGAGAATTACAGCAAACATTATGGTTAATGATAAAACATTGGGAAGTTTCCCAGTAAATCTAGAAACAAGATAAGTACACAGCTAGACAGCATTGTATTAGAGAACCTAGCAGTTTAATTAATGAAAACCAATAAATAGTAGAAGAGGAAAATAATACATACTTTCTGCAGATGATATGATCCTCTACTTACAAAATTAAAGAAAATCAACTAGCAAACTACTGACTCTAATAAAAGTTTAGTTGGATATAAGATTAGCCTATTTTAAAAATTGCTGACCAGGTATGATGACTCATACCTGTAACCTCAGTGCTTTGGGAGGCTAAAGGCAGGAGAACTACTTGAAGTCGACCTTGAGACTAGCCTGGGCAACATAATGAGACCTATCTTTGCAAAAAAAAAAAAATTAAAAATTAACCAGGCATAGTGGCGTGCACCTGTAGTTCTAGCTACTTGAGAGGCTGAGGTGGGAGGATTGCTTAAGCCCAGGAGTTTGATAGTACAGTGAACTAGGGTGGTACCACTGTACTCCAGCCTGGATGATAGAGGGAGATGCTGTCTTTATAATTGAAAAAAATTTTTTTTGGCCGGGTTCGGTGGCTCAGCCTGTAATCCCGCGCTTTGGGAGGCTGAGGTGAGTGGATTGCCAGAGCTCACGGGTTCGGGACCCGCCCGGGCAACTTGGCGAGACCTCTACGATAAATCAAAAAATCAACCGGGCGTAGTAGCGCGCGCCTGTAGTTCCAGCTACTTGGAAGGCTGAGGCGGAAGGATCTTCGGAGCACAGCAGGTCGAGGCTGCGGTGGCCGGGAGCGGCCACTGCACTCCAGTCTGGTCGACAGAGTGAGACTCCAACTTGGAAAAAAAAAAAAAAAAAAAAAAATTTTTTTTTAGCCGGGCTCGGTGGGTCAGCCTGTAATCCCGCGCTTTGGGAGGCTGAGGTGAGTAGATTGCCTGAGCCCGCGGGTTTGTGACCCTCCTGGGCAACTTAGCGAGACCTCATCTCTACAATAAATCAAAAATTAGCCGGGCGTGTTAGCGCGTGTCTGTAATTCTGGCTACTTGGAAGGCTGAGACAGATCACCGGAGCCCAGCAGGTCGAGGCTGCGGTGCACTCCAGTCTGAGCAACAGAATGAGACTCCAACTCAAAAAAAAAAAATTTTTTTTTTAAGTTTCAGGAGTCCCATGATCACCTTCTAGTTAAGTGTTTCACTAGAATGATTCATAAGACTCAGTGAGGTTATACTCACAGCTAAAACTTATTACGGCAAAAATAGAGTAAGAACAACAGAACAAAAATATGTATTGGATAAAGTCCAGAGAAGTCAGACATAGTCTTCCAAGTCTTTTCTCTCCTGGGGCTGCACAGGATACACCCTTTCTAGAAGCAAACTGTAGGGATATATGTGAAATGTCTCTGCCCAAGGAAGCCCAAACCAGTCAAAGGGCGTGAAGCTTTTATCAGAGGTTGGCATGTGGGCAATAGTTCTGGCTACATGACCATGCATGATAACTGAAACCAGGATCCAACAATGAAATGAAGCACATCATAAATCTTGAAGTTTATGCAGAATAAATCTAATTAACTGGTATGGCATCAGCCATTGCTCTGGACACAAAAAAATATTATCCATAACATAAAGAATATTCCAGAGGGAAATGGAGAGATGTTGGTCAAAAGCTACAGATTTTCATTTATAAAATGAATGAGTTCTGGGACCTAATGTACAGCATAATGACTATTGTTAATAAGAATGTATTGTATACAAGAAATTTGCTAAGAGAGTAGAACTTAAGTGTTCTCACCATGCACACAAAAAGGTATGTGAAGTGATGGATATGTTAATTAGCTTAATTGTGGTAATCATTTCACAGTGTTTACATATATCAAAACACCACATTGTACAGTACCTTAATATATACAGTTTTTGTCATTCATATCTCAAGAAAGCTATGGGGGTGGGGTAACACTCTGAAGGCCACATTCCCAGGAGTTTGCCAAGAGTCAATGGAGTTTCAGGCTCCTCTGAAGACATGCAAAGTTTGAACAATCAGCTGGACACAATGGCTCATGCCTGTAATCCCAGCACTTTGGGAGACTGAGATGGGAGGAGTGCTTGAGTCCAAGAGTTTGGGACTAGCCTGGGCAACTTGGTGAGACCTCATCTCTACAATTAAAAAAAAATAGCTGGGCATGGTGGTGTGCATCTGTAATCCCAGCTATTCGGGAGGTTGAGGTGGGAAGATCACCTGAGTTCAGGAGGTCGAGGCTGCAGTGAGCTATGATTGTGCCACTGTACTCTAGCCTGGGTGACAGAGTGAGACTCTGACTCAAAAAAAAAAAAAAAAAAATGAGCAATAGACCTGCTATATTAATTCTTCCCTTACAAAAATGAATCAATTTCCTTAGTATTAACCAATTTTAAAATGTAATAGTTAAAAAAAGAATCCCTTGGTGAGACATCATCTCTACAATAAAAATCAAAAAAATTAGCCAGGCATGGTAACATGCTCCTATAGTTCCAGCTACTTGGAAGGCTGAGGTGGAAGGATTGCCTGAGCTCAGCAGGTCGATGCTGGGGTGGCCGTGAACATGCCACTGCACTCCACCTGGGTAATGAAGTTAGACTCCAACTCAAAAAAAAAAAAATCCCACTTATAATAACAAAACTTATCAACTTAATAAAAAATGAACAAATCCTATGTTTAGAAAACTGAAAGTAAAGTTTTAAAACACAGGAAAATATTGTTCCTAGATAGACAATAATGATTCTGGTCCTGGATCATGCCTCCCTATTCCTCCATTAAATGCAGCTTAAAAACCTAAATGCTATATATAAGATAAACTGAAATAACACTAAAAGGTGGAGGAAGAAGACTAGCTGGCATGGAACCTTACAGTGGTAAGATACTTAGGGTGTTTTTTTTCTTTCTTTCTTTCTTTCTTTTTTCTTTTTGCCTCATATACCCCAAACTGGAGCTGAGAAAGGCCAACAGAAAATATACTTTAAAAAAAAAAAAGCTCCAAGAAAAATCCTGCTCTCTCTAACCAATGAGCCAAGAAAGGAACAACCTAGCAAGAGAGAATTTTACTTTTAGATAATAACCAGCCAAACACCATAGAACAAAACCATGGCCCCTCTCTATCCCTATCAGCAAAGCCTGAGAAGTGGAGAGCCTAAGGTTCCACCCCCACCCAGCTATAAGGAGGCATCCCCAGAGGGACAGCAACAGAGAAAACTGAGTAGGGAGTCAGGATTTTTCGTCCCTGCCTGGTGATCATGAAACCACTCTATGGTGTCAGTGGAAGCCACATAGGAATTCTGGACTTCCACTCCCAATTAACAGTAAAAAGGTACCCTTCACTCTCCTCTCCAGTGTCAGAGAAGGCTGAGTCTGAAGATGGAATTCTCAGCACCATTCAGCAATAATGAAGCCTCTTCTGCCATGGTACAGTTGCAGGACCTAAAAAGGCATCCCTCCCTGTCAACGAGGATGGTGTCAAGCATAGTGGGTGACCATAAATCCCACTTCCACCCAGCATTAACACAGTAACTTTCCCCTGTGGGGGTCAAAGAAGCTCATATGGGGAACCCAGAACTTCATTCCCTCCTAGCAGTAAGAATGTGGCACTCTCTTCCAGCAGTGGTATAGTGTCAGGGAAGACCTGATAAAATAGAAGATTTAAATAAGACCCAGAGTCTCATAATACTTGTGTCCAGGATACAATTTTTAAAATCACTTGTCACACCAGGAGCTAGGAAAATTTCAACTTGAATGACAAAATATAATCAACAAATGCTAACAATGAGATGGATCAGATGTTAGAATTATCTGAGAAGAATTTTAAAGCAACCATCATAAAAATGCTTCAATAAGTCATAAACACTTGAAACAAATGAAAAAAATAGAGAATCTCAGCAAAGACTTTATATATTTCAAGAAGGTATAAAGAAGAACTAAATGGAAATAAACCAAAATTAAAAGTAAAGTTAAATATTAAAAACTAAAATAAAAAATTCAGTGAATGGGCTTGAGAGCAGAATGGAGAGAACAGAGAAAAGTATCAGTGAACTTGAAGGTAGGACAGTAAAAGCTACTCAGTCTGAACCACAAAGAGCAAATAGTTTTTAAAAAATAATAAACTGGGGCAATCCCCTCAGGTCCCCTCCCACTCTGGGAGCTTTCCTCCTAACAAATCCTGCTTTCTCAAAAAAAAAAAAAAAAAAAAAATTATGAACAGTTCTCAGGAACCAACAGGACTATAAATAAGATATACATTTGTGTATTATAGTTCCAGAAGAAGAAAAGAAAGGGGGTGGGTCTGAAAAAGTATTTTAAGAAATGATGACTAAAATTTTTCAAAATTTGCAAAATTTATAAAAGTATAGATTCAAGAAGCTGAACAAACTCCAAACAGGTTGCACCCAAAGAAATCCACACAAAATGGCTGGGCTCAGTGGCTTACACCTGTTATCTCAGCACTTTGGGAAGATAAAGCAGGAGGATTGCTTGAAACTAGTAGTTCAAGACCAGCCTGGGCAACATAGCAAGACTCTGTCTCTACCAAAACAAAAAAAATAGTTAGCCAGGCACCATGGTGTGTAGTCCCAGGTACTCTGAGAGGCTGAGATGGGAGGATCACTTGAGCCCCGGAGTTTAAGTCTGCAGTGAGCTATGATTGCACCACTGCACTCCAGCCTCAGTGACAGAGTGAGACCCCAACTAAAAAAAAAAAAAAAGTTTGGTCTCTCTGTTTTCTTCCTTTCTTCTTGGCATGATTTTTGCTGAGAAAAATGTAAAACTTCATTGGTCTTTTATAAAGCTTAAGATCTCCCCAAATTGGATTCTCGAACACTTGTCACTTCATTTCCTTTCACTTCTCCTTCCTTTTGCCATCTTCAGTACCACACAAAGAAATCTAGAGACTTTCAGCAGCTTCAAGACCCCTTGAGGAACACGGAAAAGGGCACTATACACATGTGTACCCCCTTTTATGGTGTCTTCTGTCTCCTTTGTGGAATCTCAAGAGTCGAGGGCAGGTTCTTCTCAGGTTGAAAGCTCTGTCCTTTCTTGCATTAAATTACCAGATTTCTGTCCTCCTAATAAATTTCTTTCTTTGGATTACTTCTTACTGTGAGAGATAACATTTATGTGTGCAGTGGCCAGCAAGTCACTGGTAAAAGCAACAGTTTGGAAGTAGCTTAACAATAGTTGCAGTGAATGGTTATTACTGCAGGAGGCTACTTGTTTCTTTGTGCATCTAGAAAAGAAAGGTGCAGTTTGAACACTAAGAGGCTATGGAAACGCCACCAAGAAATAAGACTCCTATGGGAGATGGGCTGATCATAGAGTGGGCTTATTGTCCATGCTGCCCATCAGCTTCGGGGAGAATGTCTTTTTAGTGAGGAGAAGCACTATGGAAACATTGCATGGCCCTGTCCCATGACATTTCCCTCTTTTGAAGGGATCCAAGAGTCAATGTAAAAGTGAGATTATTCTTTTTTATTATTTTAATTTTTTAATTATTATGGGTGTATAATAGTATATATTTCAGGGATACATGTGACGTTTTGATACAGGTATACAATGTGTAATGATTAAGTCAGGGCAACTGAGGTAATCATTACCTCAAGCCTTTATTATTTCTTTGTGTTAGGAACATTTCAATTCCACTCTTTTAGGTATTTTAAACTATACAATAACTCATTGTTAAAATTATAGTCACCCTATTGTGCTAACAAATGTTAGATCTTATTTATTCTATCTAGCTGTATTCTTGTACCTATTAACCATCTCACTTTATTCCCCCTTCATCACTATCCATCCCTACCTCTGACAACCATAATTTCACTATCTTCATGAATTCAGGTTTTTTTTAAGCTCTCACATATGAGTGAGAATATGTGATAATTGTCTTTCTGTGCCTTGCTCGTTTTACCTAGCATAATGTACTCCAGTTCCATCCATGTTGTTGCAAATGATAGGATTTCATTCTTTTTATGGCTGAATAATATTCCATTGTTCATAAGCACCACATTTCTTTTTTTTTTTTTTTGAGTTGGAATCTCACTTTGTCGCTCAGACTGGAGTGCGGTGGCTGTTCCCGGCCACTGCAGCCTCAACCTGCTGGGCTCCAGCGATCCTTCCGCCTCAGCCTTCCAAGTAGCTGGAACTACAGGCACGTGCTACCACACCCAGCTAATTTTTTTATTTATTGTAGAGATGAGGTCTTGTCAAGTTGCCCAGGCAGGTCTCGAACCCGCGGGCTCAGGCAATCCACTCACCTCAACCTCCCAAAGCGCGGGATTACAGGCTGAGCCACTGAACCCGACCAGCACCACATTTCTTTATCCATTTATCCACGGATGAACACTTAGCTTGCTTCCATATCTTGGCTCTTGTGAATAATACTGCAAGAAGTGTGGGAGTACAGATATCTCTTCAGTATACTGATATTCTTTCTTTTGGATATACACCCAGCAGGGAGATTCCTGGATCATATGGTAGTTCTATTTTTAGTTTTTTGAGGAGCCTCCATACTATTCTCCATAGTGGCTCTATTAATTTACATTCCCACCAACAGTTTGGAAGTTTTCCTCTGTCTCTACATTCTCTCCAGCATCTGTCATTGCCTGTCTTTTTAATGAAAGCCATGTTAACTAGGGTAACATGATATCTCATTGTAGTTTTAATTTGCATTTCTCTGATGATTAGTGATAGTATTGATTTCCCATATGCCTCTTGACTCTTTGTATGTCTTCTTTTGAGAAATATCTGTTCAAATATTTTGCCCATTTTAAAATCAGATTATTAACCAGGCATGGTGGTTCGAGCCTGTAATCCCAGCACTTTGGGAGGTGGAGGCAAGAGGATTTCCTGAGTCCAGGGGTTTGAGACCAACCTGGGCAACTTGGCGAGACCTCGTCTCTACAATAAATCAAAAAACTTAACCGGGTGTGGCGGCACATGCCTGTGGTTCCAGCTACTTGGAAAACTGAGGTGGAAGGATCACCTGAGCCCAGCAGGTCGAGGCTGCAGTGGCCATGAGCGTGCCACTGCACTCCAGCCTGGATGACTCCAAAAAAAAAATTTTTTTTTTTAATCAGATTATTTTTTTTTTTTGCTATTGGGTTGTTTGAGCTCCTTGTATAATCTGGCTATTAATCCTTTGTCAGGTGGGTAGTTTGCAAATATTTTCTCTCATTGTGTGGGTTATCTCTTCATTTTGTTGATTGTTTCCTTTGCTGTGCAGAAGCTTTGTGGCTTGATGTAATCCCATTCATCCATTTTTACTTTGGTTATCTGTGCTCTTTTGGTCTTACTCAAGAAATCTTTGCCCAGATTAATAATGTCCTGAAGTGTTTTCCCAATGTTATCTTCTAGTTGTTTCATAGTTTCAGGTATTAGATTTAAGTCTTTAATTCATTTTGATTTGATTTTTGTGTATGATAAGAAATAGGGAGCTAGTTTCAGTCTTCTGCATATGCATATTCAGTTTTCCCGGCACCATTTATTGAAGAGACTGCCCTTTCCCCAATGTATGTTCTTGGCACCTTTGTTAAAAGTGGGTTGACCAAACCGGGTACAGTGACTCAAGCCTGTAATCCCAACACTTTGGGAGGCCGAGGTGAGGGGACTGCCTGAGTCCATGGGTTCGAGAACAACCTGGGCAACTTGGCAAGACCTCATCTCTTCAATAATTCAAAAAATTAGCCAGGCATGGTAGGAAGGATCACCAGAACCAAGCAGGTCAAGGCTGCGGTGGCCGGGAGCCTGCCACTGCGCTCCAGTCTGGGTGACAGAGTGAGACTCCAACTCAAAAAAAAAGAAAAAGAAAATGGAGACTTAAGAGCTTGAAATTAAAATTGGTCTCTATAAAATCCTGTGGTGAATTATTTTGTTTTTGATACCATGGCATCCATTTTTAACCTTCCTCTAATTAACACACCTAAACTCCTTGAAAAGGTTTAAATTCTTTCTCTGTACTTAGAGACACACATTTGCTACCTTGCTTTCTCTAAAATTCAGTAAGGGTTTGGATAAACTTTAACTTGTTCCATTTATAGAAGCACAATTTAACCCAGCTATCCTTTTAAACTAATGAGTTTTACCTGTCTCATGGCTAAAATTTTAAAATCCACACTATAAAATGTGGATTTTATTTGTATCCGTCTGAATTTGTTAATGTGTACATATCTGTGTATGTATGTTATCTACATGGTATCAAATTGACTTATAAATAAATGATTGCTCATAAATTGAGTAAACCCAAGTGCTTTTCAAGTTCATGTGACTTTAGTAATCTGTGGTAAATAAAACTAGTTTTAAAATTGTTGGTAGGCTAAGTAAGGTGACTCATGCCTGTAATTCCATCACTTTGGGAGGTGAGGTGGAGACCAAGGTTCTTAAGCAGATGAAACCTCTGGTAGCATCCTTCAGAGAGAATAGATGGTAATGTCTTTTTTCAGACCTTAAAGCTGTCAGACTCTCATTTAATCTCTCCTATAACTGGGAGAGACCTAGAAGGGGAAGGCCTGGATGCCATAATGGAGATTATTTACAGTTGCAGATTTCCACAAGAGATGGCTTTGCACAGCCATTTCACAATATGTCAAAGAAATATATTGTGGGGTAAAATATTTTTATTTCCTTCAGAGTCTGCTATCTGTAATGTGATGCTATTCAAGAGTCAGGTTGGAATTTAGTAGACTTGTTGCCACAAAGAATCTGTTTTATTTCTGTCTCAATGTTAATACTGGTCAGTTGTGCCTAAACTCCAAAAGGGAGGGGGTATAATGAGGCATGTCTGATCTCCCTTTCCATCATGGCTGGGAATTCAGTTTTTCAGGTTTTTCTGGGGTCCCCTTGACCCAGAAAGGGTCTGGTCCATTCAGTTGGTTGGGAGTGCTTGAGATTTTCATTTTGGTTTACACATACACAGGAGGAAAAGCAGGCAATAGAAACTACCTTTGAAGGGTCCATATGTTGACTTTAGCAGACAAATATTTCAAAGCAGCTATTATAAATATGTTCAAACAAGTCTTAGTTTAGGCTCCTATGACAAATTACCATAGACTGAGTGGCTTAAACAAGGGAAATTTATTTCTCACAGTTCTGGAGGCTAGGAAGTCTGAGATTAGAGTGCCAGTATGGTCAGGTTCTGGTACAAGATCACCTCTTCTGGTTGCAGACTAATATGTTTTGACTGTATTTCACATGGCAGAAAGAGAGTGAGAGAGCTCTCTGGGTTTCCTTTTCAAAAGAAGGGCACTAATTTCATTCATGAGGGTTCCATTCTCATGACCCGATTACTTCCCAAAGGCCCCACCTCCTAATGCCATCACATGCCCAGCACTTTGGGAGACCAAGACAGGATTGCTTGAGCCCAGGAGTTCAAAACCAGCCTAGGCAACATAGTGAGACACTGTCTCTACAAAAAATAAAAAGTTGGGCATGGTAGCACATGCCTGTAGTCCCAGCTACTCAGGAAGCTGAGGTAGAAGGATCACCTGAGCCCAGGACGTCAAGGCTGAGGTGAGCCATAACTATGCCACCACACTCCAGCCTGGATGACAGTGTAAGACCCTGACTCAAAACAACAAAAAACAAAAAACAGAACAATACCACTATATACCTACTAGAATAACTGCAGTTAAAAAGACTGATCACACCAAGTGTTTGTGATAGTGTATTGTGCTTTCTTCTTGGTGGCAGGAGGTGTAAGATGCAATAATTTGTCTTTTGTTTTGGAGGGAATGTCAGACTACTGGGCCTCTAAACATTTTACTGATTTTCTAGTGGTCCACTGAATCTCCACAGGGTTTACCTTCCTCTCATTTTAGCTCATGAGTCTTACCAAGGACTATACCATGCTAGCCACTTATTTATTGCTTTTTTGATCCAATTAACACTATACCATCAACATAGTGGACCAATATGATATTCAGAAGGATGTCCAGATAGTTTCAATTTTTTTCAGTTTGTTGACAAAAAGGCAAACTCTGTAAAATATTTAGAGTTTTATTCTGAGCCAATATGATTGACCATGGCCTGGGGTACAGTCTCAAAAGGCCCTGAGAAAGTGTGCCCAATCTCGTTGGGTTACAGTTGGTTTTACACATTTTAGGGAGACAGGAGTTACAAGCAAAGAACATAAATCAATACATGGAAGATGTGCATTGGTTCAGCCTAAAGAGGTGGGATATCTTGAAGTGAAGGCTTACAGTAAGGTCAAAGATAGATTGAAAGATTTTCTGATTGGTGATTGGTTGAAAGAGTTAAACTTTGAAGACTTAAGAGGTCAGTGGAAATGGATGCTTGAGCAAAGATAAGGGGGTTGTGGGAGCCAAGGCCCTTAAATAAAATCTCATAGGTGGCAGTCCTCAGAGAGCATGTGGCTATACCAGAGTCAGGTTGGAATTTGGTATTTTGTTGCCACAAAAACCTGTTTTATCGGTCTTACGATCTCTATTTTAATGTTAATGCTGGTCAGCTGTGCCTAAACTCCAACAGGGAGGAGGTATAACAAGGCATATCCAATCTCCCTTCCCATCGTGGGTGGAATTCAGGTTTTCAGGTTTCTCTGTGGTCCTCTTGACCCAGAGAGGGGTCTGTTCCATCCGTTGTGGGAGTTTAGGATTTTATTTTTGGTTTACAAGTTTATAATTTTACAGAGTCAAGAGAGTTCAGATAACTGCACAAAACTGTAAATGTGTTCTGTTGTCTATCTGAAGTAAATGTGAACTCTTTCTGACTCATATCTTGTAGGGATTGGAAACGTATGCACTCACCACAATAATGGCCATATAACATCTTCCTGGGGCTGTGAGGATAATCTGCTCTAGTCAATATACCGCATCTGGTACAGCAGCTGCATTTAGAGCTACTACTTTATTGAGTTCCCTGTAGTCCAAATGTCATTCTCCAGAATCCATCTGATTTTTGCAGGAGTCATACCAATTAATTAAATGGGCAAGGAGTCTACTACCCCTGTTGTCTTAAGTACTTAAGGTAGTTATCTTTGGGCAACCTCTTTCAGATTCCCTCCCACTGTGGGAGCTTTTCTGTCTTCTTAGTAAATCCTACTTTCTAAAAAAATATATATATATAGTTATCTTTTTACCCATCTGTGTCAAGTTCCCTTGGCTACCAGTCTGACTTTGCCAGGCATTATGATAATTGTACCCACCTGGTTTCTAATGGTTAAGTGCTATCACCTGATATCTGTGGAGAGGGGGCATGCACAAGTACTATCATTCGCACCACTATTAGAGAGCCCAGATCTTTTTTTTCTGTTTGTTTGTTTGTTTTTATAAACATGTCACATATTGATTGTAGGTAATTCAAGCAGTACAAACAAAAATAAACAAGAAAAAAAATGCACTTCTCAGGGATACTACTGCTCAAGTTTTGTACATCTTCCCTATGGATATATGTTTTTAAAAAACATATATAGAATCACATTTTACATCAAAATTATCATGTTATAAATGGACAGGGAATCCATGTATACATAAAAGTGATTGGTTTTTCTGAAAAAAATACAATGGAAATAGTTCTGAGGATATATACACATAAACATGGTGAAGTTTACATTCTTAGTCAAGAGAAGGAAACTGTAGATTTTCTGACGATTCTGATTCAAACCCTCCAAGTTGTCAACTTCTAAAGAAACTCAAACTTAATATGGAAATGCCCTGAAGTGGTATAGAGATCACAGAATGGTACAGAGATTCTGATGTTACCCGTGACAGACCTTTTGTTAATGCCTAGACTAGAAAGCCATGACTGGAAAAAAATCTGGGTGAGTGAGGAAGGCAGAGACTGTAACAAAATTTTGTATGCATATTCAATTTGGATATTCTCCATGATCACTACAGAATTTCAAGGTGAGAAGCTTGAAGCAAAATTAGCAATTCATTAGTGGCCAAGTTTGAAAAGTCACTATAGTCACTATCTAATGAGACTTTATAGTCTAAATCTCCAAGAAAGAAGCAAAACATCTCCATTAAGAGCCCAGATTAATAGCAACTTTGACCTTCAACCCTGGCCTGCAGAGGAAAGCCACTACTGACTTAGTGATGCTTGGTATCCCTCTCACCAATTCATTCCTTATAGTTTTAGTAAATGGTGTATCCTCCAAGCCCATGAACTATTAGGCTATGGATTTCTCTTAGGAAAGGAACTTATCCTGAATTCACAGACAATATATCCATGTTTGAAACGTGGAATTTTCTCATTACAGCTTCTGAAGTCAAACCCATCAAAGTAGAAAATATATATTGCTAATATTTTTTATATCTCCTGAGTTGTCAAATACCTTGCATCTGTTGTGCCAAATTTTAGTGTCAAGATTATTAGTGTCAAGTAGCAACTATAAAATCATTAATACTAGAGGTACAAAAGAAGATGTATTCTTTTGACTAGAGGTTATCTAATATTTACAAACCTCATTGTAATATGCACAGATTCTATAAATTTAGTTTATACTATATAACTCTAGTCTCTGACTGAACATAATTCCGCATAGCTAAGTCCCCCACGTGGTACAGATCTTTTTTTTTTGAGTCAGGGATCATGTCACCCCTAGTGGAGTGCAGTGGCACAATCACGGCTTGCTGCAACCTCACCTTCCTGGGCTCAGGTGATCCTTCTGCCTCAGCCCCCAAGTAGCTGGTGCTACAGGCATACACCAGCATGCCTAGATAATTTTTTGATTTTTTTTTTTTTTGTAGAAATGAGGTCTTGCTATGTTCCTTAATTAAGCTGATCTCAAACTCCTGTGCTCAAGCAATCCTCCCACCTTGGCCTCCTAAAGTACTGGAATTACAGGTGTGAGCCACTGCACCCAGCCTAGTATACATATTTTTGTGTCATTTTATCCTTCTGATACTATCTCATTTCTTCCTTCCCAGACAGCATTCAAAACTATATATCTCTTGAAAAGAAGACTCATGTACATTATGAACACTCCAGGGAAATATAACTTCCTGTGCTCTTTTTTAATAGTTTATATCTAGAGAGTTGGTATTCAGATCTTACTGCAAAAGGCTAATTTTTATTGAGTTATACAAGTGTTACTTTTTTTTCTCCATTTCATTTAATCCAAGAACATTTCTGCCCCATCATGAGAAGCCTAAGCAAATTCAAATTAACCCCAAGCTTGCAGTAGTAAATTAGTAGATTTCTGCTTCTCTCTGTGAACATCCTTTATTTTTATTTTATTGGTTCCTGTTAATAGCACCTGCCAGAATAACTTTTTTAAAAAGCTTTCTTTCTTTTCTTTTTTTTTTTTTTTTTTTGAGTTGGAGTCTCACTCTGTTGCCCAGACTGGAGTGCAGTGGCTGCTCCCGGCCACCACAGCCTCGACCTGCTGGCTCCAGCGATCCTTCCGCCTCAGCCTTCCAAGTAGCTGGAATTACAGGCGTGCACTATCACACCTGGCTAATTTTTTTTTTTAATTTATTGTAGAGATGAGGTCTCGCCAAGTTGCCCAGGCAGGTCTCGAACCCGTGGGCTCAGGCAATCCACTCACTTCAGCCTCCCAAGGCTGAGCCCCTGAGCCCGGCTTAAAAAAGCTTTCTTTCCACAGCAATTTGTTGAATGCTTTCTATATGCCAAACATTGTGGGTAGAATAGAGGATAGAGATAAATTAGATAATCCCTGCCTTTGGGAAGCTCACAAACTAACTGGAGAAACAGGTAAGGAGCAATACTGTATCAAACATACCGTAAAGATGGGAACAGAATGCTAAAGGAGGAATAAATGCCATTCTTGGCCTGGGGGGGTTGAGAAAGGAGGTGATACATAAGCTGAGTACTGAATAATGAACAGTTATTATCTGGCAAAAAAAAGGAGCTGGAGAGAGCATTTCCATGCAGTGGCCATTAGCACTCATTGGTGAGTTCCTTAGTAACTTTGAAGACCATACTAGAAGACTATGTTGACTCTGCCCTGCAGAGAACCAAAGCAGTAGTCAGCCAGCTTTATGTGCTAGGTTATAAGCACCTGAATGTTTTGGCATGGACTGATGACAATGGGGCAGCAGCTAACCAAAGTGGGGGAAAGTGAACTGCCTGAAGTCACTCTTAAACACATGCTCACATAAGACTCACCTGCTGTATCTAATATTACAGCAGTCCTTAGAAAAGGCCCTCCCTCTCCCTTGGAATACATTTTCACAGATTTTTGTTTCTGTTTTAAATTTAGTCCTTTACAAATCCATTAAGAGTGAGGAATACAATGACAATTTAGAGTTGAACTTCTTGGTGTAGTGAGAACTAATTTTTTTTTCACAAAGTATACTTAATACTTATAACCCTTGGTCAGTTTGGGTCATTCCAATTAAATTCTGTCAAAGCAAAATTTTCAAAAACTTGAAAACATGACTCATACAAATATAATATAAACATATGTCAGAGATTTATTAACTAATTATAAGGGAACCAGCTATGGTTGATTCAAAGAGCATGTTGAAGAACTGAATGTTCACAGATATTTAAGAAGGAATGTTGGGGCGGGGGGCACATAGCATCAATAAGCGTACCCACATTTGCTACCTGTGTGATGACCACTTATGTACCTAATCCTGAATTGTACCCCACAGCTTTAAAACAAAAAATAAAATTTAAAAAAAAAGAAGGAATGTTGGGAGGGAAAAAAGGAATGTTGAAGTGCTAGATTAGATATATAACTGGCTCGTGTCCTACAGCACAATAAAACCTTAACCTTTACGATTATCTTTTCTACTGGGTAACATGTAACATATAACTTCAGAGTGTAAGTTAATTGATAATAAATAGCAAAGGCAAACAAAAGCATATTCCCCTACTCCAGATAATTAAATTAATCTTGGATGAGACCATTATGCCCCTCAATCCCCAGTGTGACATTGAAAGTGCGTGCCACCTACCTTTTTGCCTTGATCTCAATGTTCCAAAGTTTAAAATAATTTTTTTTCTTCTTTTTACTGACAGAGTCTTGTTCTGTCACCTAGGATTGAGTGCAGTGGTGCAATCATAGCTCATTGTAATCTCGAATTCCTGGGCTTAAATGATCCTCCTGCCTCACTCAGCCTCCTGGATAACTGACTCTACCACTCCCAGCTTTTTTTTTTTTTTAGAGATGAGGTCTCACGATAGTACCCAGGCAGGTCTCAAACTCTTGGCTTCAAACAATCCTCCTGCCTCAGCCTCCCAAGTGTTAGCATTACAGACATGAGCCGCTGTGCCTGGTCTGAAGTAATTTTTCTTAACACCTTTATATGTCTTCAGCCAAACATTTGAGGGCTCTGCCCCTCACCATCTTTCCCAGCATGGCTTTATAAGTCCAGCTGCCTTCTATACCTTTCCTTCCATGCATACCACACTCTTCCACCTCTTCCACACTGGAACAGTTGTCCACCTTCTCCCCTCAACCAAGAACCTTGAAGCTCTTTGCTGAGGCTAAGGTACCATTTATCCTCAAGGGCAAATGCAGTTGGCACACACACACCCTCCCCCAGAACCAGTGCTGTAATTAATTGATTCACCCTTGATCACTCTTCCAAATTACTTGTACCAATCTTTCTTAGCTTGTGTTTTTTAAAAAATAGTTTCTAGGGATTTCACTATTTTATTTACTTGGAACTTCTCTAGAGACAGCCTGATGAAAAAGTAAGTCTTCAACTATTAAAGCATTTGGCCCCATTTAATTGGATTTGATTGCTTGGGCACACCTGCACGAAAGCTTTCAAATGAAATGTGCATTTTTGTTGCATGAGCCTAATTTAAAACTAGCCCAAGGGGATATTTTTGTACAATTGCTGGGAAATTTGAGATCTCAGGTTAAGGCTTAAAATGACTGAATTCAGCTTTGACTGAATTTTTGATGCAAAAAATCACAAAACCTTGAAAATTGGACCACAAAAGGAAAGAATGATAGGCCATTAACTCTAGTGGTTAATCTACGTTACTGTCATTATGAACACTTAAAAATTGTGCTAGGGTAAATTAAACCTGTTGGCTTTCAGTAATTAAGATACTCTGAGAGGAATACAACATCATAGACCTTGGTTTGTTGTGTTGTATAATTAAGTGACCTTACAGGCTGGTTTTGCGATTATGTCAGAGAATAGGATGTGGAATGTAACTGTTCTTGGCATGTTGCTAGGCCCTATTAAGTGGAGGCATTTCTCCCAATACACAGTAGTGTAGCTTATATGTGGTATGGACATAAATAAAGACAAGCCAAATAAGTACAGACAAAGGCTATTTATTCAGAGCTTACTATAGCAAAGGAGTCGGCCACCGTCACACATTTTGGCAGAGACTCAAAGGCATGAAAAGGAAAGGGAAAAGATTTATAACAGAAAAAGAGAAGACTTCTGGAATGCCCTAATTGGAAGCTATTGGCACATGGGGAGCTGTAAGTGGGCTAATCAGAAGCGGGACCTCCTATATGATTGGTTAGGGGAGCATAGGCTGCTTACTGTAGATAATGGGTTGGTTTCCTGGGCTGGTAGCTGAAGGTTATGGATCAGAGTTTTTGTATATGACCCAGCCATTTCTATTTGTATATTCAGTTTCTCTGTGTTAAAGTTGTACTTGAGTCCAGGGCTTCTTTTTATAGCACAGCTGTGCTCTTTCCATTATTGCATGCTGCTAGATAATCAAGCAATTAAGTGATATATAGCCAGTCGTGGTGTCTCACGACTGTAATCTAGCACTTTGGGGGGCCAAGACAAGAGGACTACTGAGCTTAGGAAACCAGGCTGGGCTACACAGTGAGACCTCATCTCTACAATAAACAAAATAAATAAATTAGCCCGGCGTGGTGGTGCCTGCCTGTAGTCCCAGCTACTTGGAGGGCTGAGGCAGAAGGATAACTTGAACCTGGTATGTTGAGGCTGCAGTAGCCGTGATTGTACCATTGCACTTCAGTTTGGGTGACAGAGCGAGACTCGGATTTTTTAGAAAGTCATCTTTAATTTAAATATAATAGGAGTTTGAATCATATGATGTTAGGTTTGTGTACAATAAGCATTTAACTGCTGAGTAAGCCTAGTTACATGTCCAGCATCCCCCTTTCTGTGCACTTTTGATATTCTCCTTTTGCCATGTAACTCTTATTTTGGGTTTTATGGGTTCACTTATTTTTTTATTGCTATACGATATATATAACATAAAGCTTACCATTTTAACTATTTTAAAGTGTACAATTTAGTGATACTAAGTTCATTCACATTGTTGGGCATTCATCACCATCACCACTATACATTTCCAGAATGTTTTCCTCATCCCAAACAAAAGCTCTATATCCATTAAATGATAACTCTCCATTCCCTCCTTTCTCTAGTTCCTGGCAAACATCATTCTACTTCCTATTTCTTTCTCCTTTTTTTGAGTTGGAGTCTCAATCTGTCACCCAGGCTGAAGTGCAGTGGCATGCTCACAGCCACTGCAGCCTCGACCTGCTGGGCTCAGGTGATCCTTCTGCTTCAGCCTTCCAAGTAGCTGAAACCACAGGTGAGCGCCACCACGCCTGGCTAATTTTTTTATTTATTGTAGAGACACAGTCTCGCCAAGTTGCCCAGGCTGGTCTCAAACCCATGGGCTCAGGCAATCCTCTCACCTCAGCCTCCCAAAGAGCTGGGATTACAGAATTTTTAGACAACTCATAGCAAGGGAAAATATATTTGCAAGCTATGCTATGCATCTGACAAAGGCCTAACATCCAGGATCTACAAAGAACTCAAAAAAATGGAAAGAAAAAAACATTAAAAAGTGGACAAAGGACATGAACAGATACTTCTCAAAGGATGACATACAAGCAGCCAACAAACACATTAAAAAATGCTCAGCCTCACTAATCATCAGAGAAATGCAAATCAAAACTAATGAGATACCACCTAACACTAGCAAGGATGGCTATCATTAACAAGTCAAAAAACAACAGGTGCTGGCACAGCTGTGGAGAAAAGAGGATACTTATACACTGTTGGTGGGAATGTAAGCTAGTTCAGCCTCTATGAAAAGCAGTGGGGCGATTTCTCAAATAACTAAAAATTGAGCTTCCATGCGATCCAGCAATCCTCTTCTGGGAATATCTCCAGAGGAACATAAATTGCTCTGCCAAAAAGACACCCTCACACACATGTTTGTTGCAACACTATTCACAATAGCAAAAACATGGAACCAATCCAGATGCCCACTGAAAGTGGACTGGATAAAGAAAATGCGGTGCATATATATGATGGAATATTATGCAGCCGTAAAGAAGAGCAAAATCATGGCCTTTGCAACAACTTGGATGCAGCTGGCAGACCCTGAACACTGGTCACACTAGCAAAAGAGTGGGATTGGCAGACTCTGAACACTGCTAGGAGAAGGAGGGAGGGAGGAGGGAGAGGGGCTGTGGCAACACACTAGGTACCTGGTCCACTACTGGGGGAGAAAGGGCCAGCTAGAAGCCCAAATTTCACCTCCATGCAACCTACTTATGTAGTAAGTCTCTACTTATACCCCAAACCTCTAAAATAAGAAGATAAAGGCTGAATAGTGTTCTACTGAGTGTGTGTGTATGTGTATAAAACATTTTGTTTACCCATTAATCTACTGATGGACATTTGAGTTGTTAATATTTTTGGCTATTGTGAATAATGCTACCATGAACATAGGCATACAAATATCTGTTTGAATTCCTGCTTTCAGTTCTTTGCATATAAACCTAGGAGAGGAATTGCTGGATTATATGGCGTTTTTTTTTTTGTTTTTTGTTTTTTTTTTACCATGAGTTTGACTTTTTTTTACTTAAAAAGATGTTAATTGACATGTGAACTGTACATATTTGTGGGATACATAGTGATGTTTTGATACATATAATGTATAGTGATCAGATCAGGGTAATTGGCACATCCATCATCTCAAACATTCATCATTTCTTTGTGTTGGGGATATTCAATACCCTCCTTCTAGCTATTTGAAACTATGTAATATGTTACTGTTAACTATAGTCATGGATGCTACAGTGGTATAGAACACTACAATTTATTCCTCCCATCTAGCTGTAATTTTGTATCCTTTAACAAATCTCTCTCTATTCTCCACTACTCTTCATAGCCCCTGTTCTCTTTTTGCTTCTGTAAGAGCAACTTTTTTTTAGCTTCCACGTATGAATGAGAACATGTGGTGTTTAACTTTTTGTCCTTGGCTTATTTCACTTACACAATATCCTCTAGTTCTATCTATGGTTGCCACAAATGACAGGATTTCATTATTTTTTTAATGACTGAATAGTTTTCCTTTGTGTATATATATCCATATTTTGGCTATTGTGGATAGTGCTGCAGTAAACATGGAGGTGCAGACATCTTCAATATTATCTTCAACTTCTTAAGAAAGCACCAAAACTGTTTTCCAAAGTGGCTGTACCATTTTGCATATCCAACAGCAATATATGAGAGTTCTATTTTCTCCACATCCTTGACAACATTTGTTATTTTCAGTATTTTTTATTATAGCCATCTTAGTAAGTGTGAAGTAGTATGTCACTGCGGTTTCAATTTGCATTTTCCTATATTTACTTTGGTGAAATGCCTATTCAAATATCTCTCATCTGTTTTAAAATTAAGTTGTCTCTTTTATTTGTCTTTAAGAGTTCTTATTGAGAGAGTATTGAGAGTTCTTTATATACTCTAGATAAAAGTTCTTTATCAGATATATGATTTACAAATATTTTCTACCAGTCTGTGAATTATTTTTTCACTTTCTTAATGATGTCTTTTAAACTACAAATTTTTTAAAATGTAGTGAAACCCAATCTATTCTTTTTATTTTTTTGAGTTGGAGTCTCACTTGGTAGCCCAGGCTGGAGTGCAGTGGCACATTCACGGTCACCCCAGTGTTGACCTGCTGGGCTCAGATGATCCTTCTGCCTTAGCCTTCCAAGTAGCCGATCTACAGGGATGCACTACCATGCCTGGCTACTTTTTTATTTATTGTAGAGCCGAGGTCTTGCCAAGTTGCCCAGGCTGGTCTCAAACCCACAGGCTCAGGAAATCCACTTGCCACAGCCTCCCAAAGTGCTGGGATTACAGGCTGAACCACTGAACCTGGCCCAATCTATTCTTTTTTAAAATTAATTTTTATTTTATTTTACTCTAGGTAGAGATAGGGTCTCACTATGTTGCCCAGACTGGTCTTGAACTCCTGGCCTGAAGTGATCCTCCTGCCTTGGCCTCCCAAAGTGATAAGATTATAGGCGTGAGCCATCATGTCTATCTTATCTTTTTTTTTTTTAATGTCTGATGTTTTGAGTGTTGTATTTAATAACTTTTTGCCCAACTCAAGGTCACAAAAGATTTTCTCCAGTTTTTTAAATAAATAGAGGTTTTATAGTTTTAACTCTTCCATTTCATTTTTGATCAGTTTTGAGTTGGTCTTTTTTTTTTTGTCTATGGTATGAGGTAACATTGGTATGTTTATGTTATGGTGTCGAATTGCCTTAGCACCTTTATCAAAAATCAGTTAACCAGGACTCATATGCCTGATTTCAAAAGTTACCACTGATAACCTCCAGGACACATTAAGCAGGCTTCCATATTAACCTGCCTGCAGGAGGCCTTATGATTCATAGCTTACATCTTGTCTCTGAATAAAAATCAGAGAGTCCATCAAATGTTATTGTGAGTTCCTCAAATGGTTGTGCGTCCCTCAAATATTATTGTGAGTTCCTCAAATGGTTGACGTATTGAGTAATATGTAACCTACTGATACTTAAAAAGACACTGATTCATTTCTAAATTGTTAAGTTTTACTGATCGTCTTACATGTAAAACATTTTAGCCTATATGTTATAATCTGTATCCAATAATTGTAACCTCTATATTGTACCCTCCAATAAAAAAAGATAACTCTGATATAAGAAGTTCCCCTTCCCTTCTCCTAAACTTTCTTATAAAAACATTCCAACTTATAACAGATGTTAGTGTTGGCATGTCTTCCCCAGTAGATTCTCATATTTGACTTCTAACAAGCCTTTATCAGATTATTCCTACCTCAGCAGCCTTAATTTTGGTTGACAAAATGGCATCATTGGCAAGATTTCAGAGTGACCTCCCTAGACTACCCAGAGCACCTTTTTTGCAGGTACTGGCAATGAACCTATTGTGGGCCCCGGCTGGGTGCTACTGATGAGTTTTTCTGAAAATCAATGAACTTCCGTCTCAGTCGAAGTTCTGGTTTATTGAAATGTTTTCCTCCTTGCCTAGAAGGCACAATGACTCAGAGCAAGAGTCATTGCTATGATACAGGGTAAGGGTTTTTGTTGAATTCTAGAGCATAATAAAATAGGAGCTCTATAAATTATCACTCTAAGGGTTTGGGTGAGACCTTTCCTTAGCTTTCTCCTTTTTCAGTTTCATGAAGGCATGCTTGCTCTCCTACATAGCTTGCCTCATTTGAAACAATTAATATGGAAAATGACTTCTCTAAGACTGATGATGCCCCAGCTGGATTTTATGACTAATGCTATGGTCCAGCCGAGTGCAATGGCTCACTCCTGTAATCCCGGCACTTAGGGAGGCAGAGGCAAGAGGATTGCCTGAGCTCAGGGGTTCGAGATGAGCCTGGGCAAGTTGGCGAGATCTCGTCTCTACAATTAATCAAGAAAAATTTGCCAGGCATGGTGGTGCATGCCTGAAGTTCCAGCTACTTGGAAGGCTGAGGTGGAAGGATCTCCTAAGCCCAGCAGGTCCAGGCTGCAGTGGCCGTGAGCATGCCACTGCACTCCAGCCTGGGCAACAGAGTGAGACTTAAACTCAAAAAAAAAAATTGCTATGGTCCTTCTACTTACAGGTGCTTAGATAAGTAGATCCACCTAAACTGGGATGGTTATAAACAGCAATGACCAAAACAGGCTATCTTTTGAAAATGGCTAAAATAATTTATTTGCGCAGGGAATTAGAAAAAACTGGCCAGGCTCGGTGGCTCAGCCTGTAATCCCGCTCCTTTGGGAGGCCAAGATGAGTGAATTGCCTGAGCCCGCGGGTTCGATATCTGCCTGGGCAACTTGGCGAGACCTCATCTCTACAATAAATCGAAAAATTAGCCGGGCGTGGTAGCACGCGCCCTGTAGTTCCAGCTGCTTGGAAGGCTGAGGCGGAAGGATTGCCGGAGCCCAGCAGGTCAAGGCTGCGGTGGCCGGGAGCGGCCACTGCACTCCAGTCTGGGCGACGGAGTGAGACTCCAATTCAAAAAAAAAAGAAAAAAAGAAAAAACTGGTTTTAGAACCAGACAAATTGAATGGGAGACTTAATATCAATAGTACCTAATAGCTTCTAAAATAAATTCTAAAATAAAAAACTGCCTCCATTAAAAAGTTAAACAAAAGGATATTTAAAACAATTTCTAAATTGAAAAAGACTTGGGAGGTGTTCTCCCTTTTGCCTCCAGCGGCTACTCCTGCTTCTACCCCTGTGATCTGAACTCATCTCTTTCTGCTTGTTCCCTTGGCTCCTACATATCTCTTAGAGATGTTTAGAATTTTACAATGCATATATTTTCTTCTCTCAAAGGGAGAAAATATATTTAAATTTAAGACAAAAAGAACAAACAGAACAACTACAAAACAAAAATAAAACTACTGAGATTATAAAAGACACAGATCCAACACATTTTTCTAAACTTAGGGATTAATAAGAAACAAAATGAGATTCTCAAACATGAAGACCTGCCAGGTTTTTTGGGATTCCAGCCAACTATAGATTATGGCCTCTCAAAGTGTTAGGATTACAGACCTGAGCCTGGCCTTCATGTTTGTTTGTTTGTTTTTTTAAATAATTAGTCAAAATTTAATTTTCTCTTTAGAGCTTGTTTTGTTTAAAGATCTGTAATCACTATGTGACATTGCTTAAGTTATTATATTGAGGCCACCCCAGAGCATGTTTTAAAGGCTCAATCTGCCTAAACTCTTATACTTGGAAGATGGCTCAAGAGACACCAATTTATCAGTGTGATGAAATACCAGGCAGCCAACAGAATTGCAATGTTGAGGACAAACAATGTGAAGATGTGTATAATAGCATTTTTTTTTTTTTGAGTTGGAGTCTCACTCCATCACCCAGGCCGGCATGCAGTGGCACACTCAAGGCCATCCCAGCATCAGCCTGCTGGGCTCCAGCGATCCTTCTGCCTGAGCCTTCCAAGTAGCCAGAACTACAGGCGTACGCTACCACACCTGGCTAATTTTTTGGTTTATCGTAGAGACGAGGTCTCACCATGTTGCCCAGGCTGGTCTCAAACCCACAGGCTCAGGCAATCCTCTTGCCTAGGCTTCCCAAAGTGCTAGGATTACAGACTTGAGCCACTGCGCCCGGCCGTATAGTAGCACTTTAAGTACAAAATCGAGAACATTGATTTTTAATGAGTTAGAGTCGGTTTTGGTTCCGGGATACACTGGAAAATTTTGATGTGCTAGGTGGCACACATATAATAAATTTTTAAAAAATTATTTCATTCAACTGGGCACAGTGGCTCAAGCCTATAATCCTAGCACTTTGGGAGGCTGAGGCAGGAGGATTGCCTGAGCCCAGGGGTTTGAGACCAGCCTGGACAACTTGGTGAGACCTTGTCTCTACAATATACCAAAAAATTAGCTGGGCATGGTAGCGCGCACCTGTAGTTATGGCTTCTTAAAAGGCTGAAGCAGAAGGATCGCCTGAGCCCAGCAAATCAACGCTGGGGTGGACATGAGTGAGCCACTGCACTCCGGCCTGGGCAACAGAGTGAGACTCTGACACACACAAAAATTTTTTTATTGAAAGTCATCAAAATATGGATTGTATAATAAGAATTTAGCAGTGTGTGTCAAGAGCAGTGATCAGCCAGGTACAGTTGCTTACACCTGTAAACCCTAACACTTTGGGGGGCCAAGGTGGGAGAATTGCTTGAGCCTAGGAGTTTGAGACCAGCCTGGGCAACATAGTGAGACCTTGTCTCTACAAAAAAAATAATAATAATAACTGGGTGTAGTGTCACACACTTGTAGTCTCAGCTACTTGGGAGGCTGAGACAGAAAGATCACTTGAGCCCAGGAGATCAAGGCTGCAGTGAACCATTATTGTACCACTGCACTCCAGCCTGGACAACAGAATGAGAACCCAACTCAAAAAAAAAGAGCAGTGATCACCATTAATGAGTAAACTAAAGTATTCCTTGCACATTAATTAGTAAATAAAAGGACTTTCAAAGGGCAAAGAGCTTAAGTTACAAGGAGGAAGACTGGTTATAGAAAAACCTCTTTGACAAAAGGCTGCCAAAGGCACTGGCAAATTTAGGAGGGACAGAGTCACAATTATTCCTGAAGAGTGCATTCTGAAGAAAAGATCCCTAAAACACCTCTCTAAGGGTAAATTCAAGAAAGTCAAAATAACAGACTCCTGGGGCAGTGAATAAATCTACAGAATCCAGGTCCAAGGACCTGATATTGTTGACAAGCTTGAATGTTTTGACATTCCCACTCATTGGGAGAAAACCAGCCAAGGCTAGTGCAAAGGAAAATCTAGTGGGTAGAAATTCAACAATGACAAATCAACTGTTTGCAAAACTCTGTCTCTGTGTTTTAGCATTTCCCCCTCTCAAGGATCCTCTCCTCTCCTCTCCTCTTCCGCTTCATCTTTGGAGTCTAGGTAAGGAAACCTGAACAAGGAGAGTGACTGGCCCTTACTTATTACTGTTCATCCCATTTGGTTTCTACCTCTGTTCTGGCCCCTCACTGGGGAATGCAGGACAGTGAGGTTGACCTCAGGCCCTGCTGCCTGGTAGCCTTCTTCAGACACAGTACTCTATGGCTTAGGTGCCATGTTGGTCTTGGTGTCACACTGAATGTGGCACAATGCCATTGTGGTGGTAACACCATGTTGAAGGAACATCACATTGGCTAGAGTACCATGTTGGTGATAGTACCATGTTGGATGTAGTGCCATGTTTGTTAGAAGCCCATGTTAGAGGAATACCATCTTAGCTAGAGCATTATATTGGCAGTGGTGCCACATTGGAAGGGGGCATGTTGGTGAGCTATTATTGGGTGCTGCACAGGCTTTCTAATGACAGTTTCAGGGAATCTAGGACAAGCTACCCACTCTGGGGCTTTTCATCCTACTCTAAAACTATGGGCCCTCACTGTACACACTGTTCTCTGAAGTTCAACCCTGAGAAGAGCCTCATCTCTGACTTCTCTACTTCCTCTTTTTCTCTTCCAAGAAAACTTAAAGAAATAAAAATCACCCACCATCCTCCCTCCAGAGGTAGCTATTGATAATATTTGCAAAATATTTTTATTTGTATCTGCATATGTATTTGAGTGAAATGGAACACACTATACATAATGTTTTATAATACATGTCATTTAATTATCTTTTTTTTTTTTTTTTTTTTGAGTCAGGGTCTCACTCTGTCACCCAGGTTGGAGTACGGTGACACAATCACAGCTCATCACAATCTCAACCTCCTGGGCTCAGGCGATCCTTCCACCTCAGCCTCATGAGTAGCTGGGACTACAGGCATGCGCCACCATACCTGGCTAATTTTTTTATTTGTTGTAAAGACGAGGTCTTCCTATATTGCCTAGGCCGATCTTGAATTCCTGGGCTTAAGCAATCCTCTTGTGCTCAAGCAATCTTCTTGTGCTCTGGGCTCAAGGTGCTGGGATTACAGGCATGAGCCACCATGCCTGGCCTGTCTATCTTATTTTTAATGACTGTATATTCTTCCATAGTATAAATGTACAAGTCATTTAATCAATCCCCCCCATGTTTTGTGTGTTAACAATTGTTCACTCTTATATAGATAATGCTGCATATATATATATCCTTGAAGATAAATCTCTGTGCATCACCATGATGTTTTCCTTAGTAAATTCCCTGAATTAGAATTTCTGAGTCAAGGGATAAACAAAAATGAGGCATGGTCATTGTAAAAACTCAGACAATACAGAAGCTTATATTGCTAACAAGTATCTCTGTCTTAGTCTGCTCAGACTGCTCTAACAAAATACTTTAGACTAAGTGGCTTATAAACAACAGAATTTTCTTTCCTTCTTTCTTTCTTTTCAGAGACAGGATCTTGCTCTGTCGCCAAGACTGGAGTGCAGTGGTGCAATCATTAGCTCACTGCAGCCTTGAACACCTGGGCTCATGTGAGCCTTCTGCCTCAGCCTCCCAAGAAGCTAGGACTACAAGCACATGCCATCTCACTAGGCTTTTTTTTTTTTTTTTTTTTTGTAGAGATGGAGTCTATATTGCTCATACTCGTTGATCTCAAACTCCTGGCCTCAAGTCATCCCCCTACCTCAGCCTCCCAAAGTGCTAGGATTACAGATGTGAGCTACTACACAACATCAGGATTTTATAATAGCACCCCAGGTAGTTATATTATGTAGCCAGGAGTAAATACAATTGTATCAGAGCTCAAAAATGGACCTCTTTTTTCCTTTGTTATCTTTTTGTGTGTGTATGTACATAACATATTTTTTTTATTCGGCTTATTCAGAATCCTTTTTTTTTTTTTCTTTTTGAGTCAGGGTCTCACTCTGTCACCCAAGCTGGAGTGCAGTGGCATGATCACCACTCATTGCAGCCACAACTTCCTGGGCTGAGGTGATCCTTCCACCTCAACCTCCAGGTAACTGGGCCTACAGGGGCACGCCACCATGCCTGGTAAATTTATTTTATTTTTTTTTTGTAGAAACAAGGTCTTCTTATGTTGCCCAGGCTGGTTTCAAACACCTGGGCTCAAGTAGTCCTCCCACCTCATCCTCCCAAAGTGCTGGAATTACAGGCCTTAGTCATGGCACCCAGCCAGAATCCAATCTTAAAATAAGTTTCAGTAGTCGGGTTTGGTGGCACCCACCTGTGGTTTCAGCTACCTGGATGGTTGAGGCAGAAGGATTGCCTGAGCCCAGCAGGTTGAGGCTGCGGTGGCCATGAGCTTGCCACTGCATTCCAGCCTGGGTGACAGAGTGAGAATCCAGCTCAAAAAAAAAAAAAAAAAATCAAAAGTAAGGTTCAGGGTAA
This sequence comes from Tarsius wallacei, assembly GCA_963574415.1. Lineage (NCBI taxonomy): Eukaryota > Metazoa > Chordata > Mammalia > Primates > Tarsiidae > Tarsius > Tarsius wallacei. Next base: position 55,458 of record CAUYQG010113401.1, read on the forward strand.
GAATTTGCCCTTGGATTCTTGGCTTGCCTTTCCTTTTACAGGAGAGTGGCATTGGCAGGAAACCACAAGCCCTATGATAGGAGCTAATTGTACAATTTTACTAATGTTAGAACATTCAAACAGATGGTCACAAAATTTAGATGAAAAAATTTAAAGAATTGCAAACACCTAAGTACCATTAGCTTTCTCTCTCACTTATGTCCAGTCACCCATTGGCAGTTTTGTAGATCCTGGTTTCATGTTAGCCTTGAGTGAAAACAAGTGTCAGGTCCAAATTTTTCTTGGATTTGGATACCACTGCATTTGCAGCCACCAACAGCACTATGTTCTACTATAGTTCTGGGACTTTTTAGTACTTTACTAGGTGTCAAAACTCCCCTTTTCTTTCTTTTCTGTGACTCTAGCCCCAGGAAGAGATTCTTACTAAATATGACTTTCTGCCATTCTGAGGGAACAGGAATAAAATTGGTTATTTATGGCATGCTTTAGACATTGCAAGACCATTCACAGACAGTAGCTTCCCTGCAGTGGGGAGGGCAAGAACTGCTGCCTTTGTTTTTCAGATGCAGAGATTGAGCCTCGGAAAAGTAAGGGCACCCAAGATCATGGACTCTGAGTGGTAACATCTGGACTTATATGGGGTTCCCCGATCCTGTGTTCCTTCTGTATGTATTACCTGGGCTCATACGTGGCCACTTTTTCCTTACTCTCAGCCTCTCTGGGAATCTTCGAGATCCCTCCTTCAGCCCCTCCCACCCTTGGCAGGAGAAGGCCAGGGAACAATCCTGTAGTAAAGAAGTTCCAGCCATGTGTGGTGGCTCACACCTGTAATCCTAGCACTTTGGGAGACTGAGGTGAGAGGATTGCCTGAGCCCAGGGATTCAAGACCAGCCTGGGCAACATAGCGAGACCTAGTCCCTACAATAAATTTAAAAACTATCTGGGCATAGTGGTACACACCTGTAGTCCCCGCTACTCCAAAGGCGAAATGGAAGGATCACCTGAGGCCAGCAGGTTGAGGCTGTAGTAGCCTTAGACTCCAACTCAAAAAATAAAATAAAATGAAAATCACTTCTAGTTTCATCCAGAACCATGACATTTTGTTTTTTAAAAATTCATGTATGTATGAATATATAATTTTCAACTGATATGAAGGTTAAGTAACTTTCCAATAATTTTTTCTATAGGATCACAGAATTTAGATTTAGAAGAAGACTAGAGGCATTCAAATCATTTCTTCCTGGTTTGAGAATATCTTTCATGTGGACTTTGGGGCTTCCCAGACACCTCTTGCATCCTTCAGGGGCTGGGAGCCCAGTGTACACCAAGACCATCCATTCCAGCATTGGAAAACCTTCATCCTGTTTTTTCCTTCTGAAATTACCAAACAATCTTCCCTCTTTCGACTTTACTTCTCAGATTGAATGTCCTTAATTTCTGTGATTATTCCTTGCTTGACAGAGTTTTCAGAGCCTTTCATAATGCTGGTCAGCTTCCCCTGGGGAGTTTGTTAACTTAAAACACTGTCTTCACTGTACTGATGTGAAGTTCCAAGTGTGGCCTGGTGGATGTGGAACTATTATTTCCCTGATCCAGGATACTTGACTTCCATAAACACTGTCCAGGCTGACTTTGGGTATATTTTTAGCAGCTACTTCTCTCTATTAAGTCAACTTTTGGATAGTCCTTTAAAAGTCATGACATAGCCGGGCTCGGTGGCTCAGCCTGTAATCCCGCGCTTTGGGAGGCCGAGGTGAGTGGATTGCCTGAGCCCGCGGGTTCGAGACCCACCTGGGCAACTTGGCGAGACCTCATCTCTACAGTAAATCAAAAAATTAGCCGGGCGTGGTAGTGCACGCCTGTAGGTCCAGCTACTTGGAAGGCTGAGGCAGAAGGATCGCCGGAGCCCAGCAGGTCGAGGCTGCGGTGGCCAGGAGCAGCCACTGCACTCCAGTCTGAGCGACAGAGTGAGACTCCAACTCAAAATAGATAAATAAATAAATAAATAAAAATAAAAGTCATGACATGCTCATACCTGTAATTCCAGCACTTTAGGAGGCCGAGATGGATCACTTGAGGTCAGGAGTTCAAGACTAACCTGGACAACATAGCAAGACCCTATATCTACAATTTAAAAAAAAAGTCATGACAGTCAGCATTAATTGGAGAGAGATAATGTTAGCCCAAATGCTGCCTTTTCAAATCCAAAATCCATTTTGTGGAGTGAAGAGAGAGCCTAACATTGGTTGTATGCACATATACATGTGTGTGCATGTGCATGCGTAAGCTCAACACCTATCTAACATAATATTGGGCCCATTCACATCATTACTATTATTATAGTTATTGTTACCATCATGGCTGTTTCCACTGGTTGAGGACCTACTGTGCACTTTATATAAATTCCTTCATTTCACAGAACCCCATGATAATCATTGTTTTATATATGAGAAAGAAGGCAAAGAAATTGGGCCACTTTCTCAAGGTCCAACATCAGTAAGATACTAAGTCCCAATCTAAACTCAGGTGTCTCTGGTGCAAAGACCATGCTCTACTCCTATGTTGTATTGCCTCAGAAAAGTACAATCCACTGACCAAAAACCAAGTCCAGATTGAGACATCCTGGGCCCAAATGGTGATGGGATAGGGAGATTAAAGCCTCATGCAGTGCCAGAGGAAAGAGCAATAGACATATCTGACCCCTCTGATTAAAGGTAGTGAAACATCCTGAGCTCAGTAGCTCATGCCTATAATCCCCCCAACACTTTGGGAGGTTGAGTCAGAAGGATTGCTTAAGGCCAGGAGTTTGAGACCAACCTGGGCAACATAGCAAAACTATCTCTACAAAAAATCTGTAAAAAATCAGCCAGTCATTGTGGTTCACACCTGTAGTTCCAGCTACTTAGAGGCTAAGGTGGGAGAATTGCTTGAGCCCAAGAGGTCAAGGCTGCAATGACCCATGATTGTGCACTTCAGCCCAGGTGACAAAGACTCTGTCTCTAAAATAAATTAAATAAATAAATACATAAATAAACAAACAAATAAATAGAGGGAGAACTCCAGAGATCTTTGTCCTACCTTGAATCTCAGACCTCTAGAACGAAAACTTGGGTTCTATACTGGTTCAACTAGTTTCATTACACTTCCATAATACATGTTAAAAAACATATAACATTACTAAAACAGCTTTAAATATTTTAAGATGTTGTCACCTCATTGACAATCCCACTAACAATATAGCAACTATTTTTTTTTCTTTGGTTCCATTCATGTGTGTTTTTATTAGGAAGTCCTGGGAAATAGTGGAGAACATGCCTCAGAGTTGTCCAACCCAAGAGGAAGGAAGATGGGATATTCATTCACTGACTCATTGGTTGAGAGTTGCTCCTAAATGTATTAACTCCCTGGCATTTAAGGTCACCCTGAAGCAGATGAGCACCATGCTGAGAAAGCCTTTGTGTAGAAGTTGTAGGTGCTTTCAATAGGAAGCCATTCGCAGAAATGGCATGTGCAAGGGACTGTGATCAAGGCATGACAGCATCTGCTACAGAAGGTGACATTTAGCCAAGAACTTGAAGGAAGTATGGGAGTGAGTCATGTGGATATGTGAGGGAAGAATATTACAGGCAGAGGGAATAGCCATTGCAAAGGCTCTGAAGCAGAAGCTGCCTGGAATTTGAGGAATAGTAAGGAAGTCCATGTGGCTGGAGTAGAGTGAGCAAGGAAGAGAGTAAAGGAGATGAGAGTAAACACAAGAGTCAGGATTATATATGGGCCAGACATGGTGGCTCATGCCTGCAATCCCAGCACTTTGAGAGGCTGAGGCAGGAGGACTGCTTGAGCCCAGGAGTTTGAGACCAACCTGGGCAACACAGCGAGACCTCATCTCTACAAAAAATCAAAATAAAAATTGGTCGGGTGTTGTGGCACGTGCCTGTCCCAAATACTTGGGAGGCTAACATAGGAGGATTGCTTGAGCCCAAGAGTTGGAGGCTGCAGTGAGCTATGAGCTTGCCACTGCACTCCAGTCTGGGCTATACAGTGAGACCCCAACTCCAAAAAAAAAAAAAAAAAGATTATATATGGCTTTATGGACTGTCTTAAGACCTTGGGTTTCACTCTGAGAGAAATAGGAAGCCATTAAAAGTTTGAGAAGTGTGACATGATCCAACTTATTTCAAAAGTATCAACCAGGCTGCTGTTCTGGAAATAGACTATAAGAGAGCAAAAAGGAAACTGGGAGGCAGGAAGCTGTTGCAATACCCTGGCAAGAAATTATAGTGATGGCTTAGATCAGGGTAGGGACAGTAGACGTACTGAGAAGTGGTCAGATTTTGAATATAGCAGGATGATAAAGCCTACTGAATTTCTTAACAGATTCAATGTGGGATGTGACAGAAAGAGAGGAGTGAAGTACAAAACTTAAGAATTTTGACCTGGGCAATTAGGCTGAGATAAGGGAGGTAAAGCATGTTTAGGGGGATGATTAGGCATTCAGTTTTGAACATGTTGACTTGTAGATGTCTGTTAGACATTCAAGAGGAGATGTCAAGTAAGCAGTTAATTATACAGATTTGGGCTTCAGAAGTGTGATCTAGGCTGAATATATAAAATTGGGAGTCAGCATATAGATGATGTTTAAAGCTATAAGACTGGATGAGATCACCAAGAGAGTAATCTCTTTATTATCTCCTTCTGGATCGGTGATTAGATGTATATTACATCTCCTCATTCTATCCACATGTCTCTTACTCATGTTTTCTATTTTCTATCTCTTCATCCTTCTATGCTGCATTCTAGGCAATTTCCTCAGATCCAGTTTCCAGGTCATTAATTGTTACTGTTTCTACTCTATCATTTTAATTTTTAGGAATTTTTTTTTCATTCCTAGAAGTTCTGTTCCTTTAAAAGCTGCCATCTTCTCTTTTTTTGTTTTTAAGAGACAGCCTCACACTGTGTTGCCCAGGTGAGTCTTAAACTCCTGGCCTCAAGAGATCCTTCCACTGCAGCCTCCCAAAGTGCTGGGATTACAGATGTGAGTCACTTTCCCCAGTTCAATATGAAGTTCTTATAAGCCTGATTCTGTTTGCATTGTGCCTCTACTATAGTAGGTTGTGTGTGTATAATTTTTGTGTTCATGTTTACTAGGACTTTCTCTGTGGAGACACTCTGTGACTAGGCAAAAGGCAGGTACAATAGATTTATAATGTGATTTTACTAAGTGTTTCAGGGTTATCACCAGCCTGGGGCTTATTTTTATGCTAATTCTTCAGCCTGGTGGTTCCTGGACCACACAGTATAAATTTGAATCCCAAACCTGTGCATGATTGCAAATTCTCTTGGAACCTCTTCCCCTTCATCCCTAGGGAATGTTTCCTTATTACTTCTCCAAGCCAGTGGGGGAACTTTGTCTAGCTCACTTCTGGAATGAAGCCTCCAAGGTGCCATCTTTGTGCAGGGAGTTCCATTTCCATCTTTCTATCTGGCATGGGGCAAAGTCTTATTTCTCATACTTGTGTGGACATTAACACCCAAGAGTAACAATCCACTCACACACCTTCTACTGGTCCCTAGCAGCCACAGCCAGTTCACATGCTGACCACTCTGGTTTTCAGCTCCCTCTTTGTCTCCGGCTCCTGGCAGTTCCTTTTCTTTCCTGCAAATTTAACTTTGTACAGTGGTCCCTTAGTATACACAGGGAATGGATTCAGGACTTCTAGAATACACCAAAATCCATGCATAAAGTTCTGTAGCTAGCCCTGCAGAACCTGTGTATACAAAAAGTTGGCCCTCTATATATATGGATTTCACACCCATGTATAAGTGGTCCCACACAGTTCAAACCCATGTTGTTCAAAGGTCAACAGTATTTAAAAGAATGTTATTCTTTAGTCAGCATGTCTGTTTGTAACAGGAATGTTTTCAGGTTATCACATCTGTCACATTGTTAGTTAGAATTGAAGGTCCCTTCAGGGGTGATTTGGATGATCAGATTAACAGCAGGAATTATTTTCTGGAATGACAGGCCCATTTGAGTGAAAATGATGCCCCTTACCTTCCTGTCATGTTAGAAGCATCTGCTCCTGTGAGGAGTTTGTGTGGAGGGATATCTATTGGGTACCATCCTGGTTTATTCCTGTGGTTTTGCCTACCCTGATGATTGTTTCAGTTTCTACCAGAACTGACCAAAGAGGCCTATGTGATGACAAATGAACCAGAGACAAATGTGACAGCATCCAGGACCAAGTGCCATTACAGAGGCCCAGCTTGACGTTGTCAATAGGCCCCAGGGCTGAGTGAGTGTCTAAGAATTCCTGTAGATAGAACATCCAGTAGGGCCATGACATTCCAGCCAGACCAGCCAGAAAGAGGAACTGAAGGAAAGAGGGATTGATGATTACACAGATGTCTGTTTGCCATGTTCTGTTTCCTGAGAAGTCCCAAAGACCTGGGAACCCAAACAAGTCCTCATGAAAGTAGGGACAGCCAAGAAGGGAAAGAATCAGAATCCTCTGCCCAAGGCCTCTGGTAAAAGTCTCTGAGAGCTGTTTCAGGACTACTGTATATTAGCCAATGAAAGAGAAAGGGGCTAGAGAGCAGAGAAGACAGAGACCTCAAGGAAATGCTTTTTCTCTTCAACAAAACCTATATCCATCTGACGATGGACTGAGGAACAGAATTATGGGGTCTTTGATTGGCTGGACCCCATCCAATTCAACTTTCCACTGGGTGCCATCTCCTTGCCAGACAGATCACTGCTGTGGAGCTCTCACTACCCACTTCATGCTAGGACTGCTCTCATTTTAAGCCTCTGCTTATTTTGAGATAACAGTCTGGCTTTCAGCCATTTCCACCTTTTGGAAAAATGTTTACTCCTATTCATCCAGCCCACATTTTGGGACCACACAAGTCAAATTCCCTTGCATTCCCTTCTACCTGGCAGACCAATGTTGGCCTCTGTCACATTTCTCTTCCTCTTCAGGTAAAAAGACATGATTCTTTAAATCTGTCCTTGTGTCAAATGGTCCCAGAGCAGGACATCACCCACTAGATGTGATCTGAATAGCTTTCTCTCACAACTTCCAGTGACAGAGCTGCCAGGTGATCAGAACCTCCTCTCTCAGTTGGCCCCATTACAGTAACATCAAGGGCTTGATGAGGGTGTCAGATGGACAGAGCACTCACAGAGTACAGGACCAAGCTTTGACCCATGAGAACAGAAGTGGGTATGAGAGAGAAGATTCCAAGGAAGCTCTGGAACTTTTTCTGAAGTCTTTCCCTTTGGTGCCACTAACAACAGCACAAGCTGCAGTCTGAGAACCTGACTGTAATGTCTTTTCTCTTCCCTACTCAGTCCTAACCATGTGATTCCTGTTCCTACCCAGGGTAAACTGGCCACTTTCACTTGTGCTTATTTGCAGCCTACACATAAGAGAGAGAAAAGGAGGTGAGTCAGAAGAGACTAAGGGAGAGAGGGAGGGGGACACACCCACACATGCTGGGGAAGGCTGTGGTGTTCTGGGAGCATGCAGAGGGCATGACTCCCAGAAGCTGCTCACTCCCAAGCTTGCACATGGACCCAACTCTGCCTCATCCCTTGTTCTCCTAGTTGCCAAGGAAGGCAGACTTACTCCTGCCCTCACTTGTTCAGGAACACAGCAGGGATGCCCCGAGAGAACTCAGGTTCTGAGGGAGCTGTGAGAAGCACGGCTCCTCAAACCAAGCTCACCCCAGGATGTCCATCTAGGAAAAAAGCTGACCAATGGGACAGAGGCCTGCCAGGAGGAACCTGGCAGAGGTACATTTTTGCTTTCCTACTTGAGACTCAGTTCTGACCCCACCTGTGCATAGAGAAGATATCCTTTCTGACAGAAAATAAAACAAAGTTCTTGAATGAGCACTATAAGTCCAAACTCGAAAGTTCTTTTATCTATTCCTGGATATAGGAAGTGAATTAAAACCAAAAGTGATCTATGGAGATGAACAAGGGTATCCCTTGGAGGATGCTGTGTGTTCTCTGGGCTGGGTCCTTGGAGTAGAGTGGTTGGAGCTCTGGGCAGCTGGTTTAGTAGCTAAGAAGGTTGGAGTGGCTGGTCTTGTTCTTTAAGGTACTGGTGATGGCTCTATTTTCTATGTGCCTGCTGGAGGCCCATCATGGTTTTCAAGTAATTTTGCTGGACACAGAAAAGGAGACAAAACAGGAAATGATTAGGAAGTGTAGACTTAACAGGGACTCAGAAGCCAGGCCACTCATATTCACCCTATCATTCTTCCTGCAAACATCACAGTTTTTGGACAAGGATTCCCTTTGACTAGCCCAATTCTGTGAGAAATAACATTCCATTCAAACCTTTTCATTCTTTCATCCTAGAGAAAGTGTAGGCTGAGTGTGGTGGTTTATGCCTCCCAACACTTGGGAGGCTGAGGTGGGAGGATTGTTTGAGGCCAGGAATTCAAGACCAGCCTGGGCAATATAGGGAGACTCTAGCTCTTTAAAAAAAAAAAAAAAAAACGTATGTAAACCATTTTTAAATGGTCTGGCAGGCATGTTTAAAAGGATGCACATATGTTTCTTTTTTAAAATTTTAGATTCAGGGTGTGTGTGTGCAGAGTTTCTGGCAGGGAATAGGTTAAAAAAGAAAACAGGAGGGTTCTATCTCCTAAGGAGTTTGGATCCAGGTACTTAGAAGGACACTCTCTCTGCAACTGCAATCAATTCGATGTTCACAAATTCTACCCTTTTAATGCATTGCCAGGCTCTTAGAAAGCAGGAAAAGTGGGCTGAAACAGAAAGATGGGCTATAAAGACATAAATGCTATAGCTAGCTTGGAATACGGAGATGGATCCAGACTTCCCACAAAGTAGGAGACTGAATCTGAAGCTTCCACATTAAGCTGAAATTATTTTTCTTTTCTTTCTTTCTTTTTTTTTTTTTTTCGACTTGAGGTCTCTCAGGATGGAGTGCAGCGGCACAATCACAGCTCACTGCAGCCTTGACCTTCTGGGTTCAGGCGATCTTTCTACCTCAGCCTCCCAAGTAGCTGGGACTGCAGGTGTACACCACCATGCCCAGCCAATTTTTTGTAGAGACAAGGTCCCACTATGTTTCCTAGGCTGGTCTCAAACCCCTGAGCTCAAGCAATCCTCTTATCTTGGCCTTCCAAAGCGCTGGGATTATAGGCATGAGCCACCGCTCCCAGCCACAGCTGGAATTCTTGAAGAGGGCTAAAATGGTCTTGAGTTGGTAATGTCATATAACTAATTGCAAAAAGCAAGTGCAAACACTTTCAGGAGGAAAGTAATTTCAACTTAGGATTCCTTGAACTAAAATACAATAAAACAAAAGTTCATGATTTAAACATACATGCACATACACACACATACACACACACACACACACAGATAAAATCTACCATGAGAAAATAGGAAACAGATTTTGACTTTGAAAAATCTGGGTCAGGTGTAGTGGCTCATGCCTGTAATCCCAGCATTTTGGGAAACCAAGGCAGGAGAATCGCTTGAGCCTAGGAACAGATTTTGACTTTGAAAAATCTGGGCCAGGCAGAGTGGCTCATGCATGTAATCCCAGCACTTTGGGAGGCCAAGGCAGGAGAATCGCTTGAGCCCAGGAGTTCAAGACCAGCTTGGGCAACATAGTGAGACCCTGTGGTATGCACCTGTACTCTCAGCTACTCAGGAGCCTGAAGAGGAAGGATTGCATAAGCTCAGAAGGTTGAGGCTGCAGTGAGGCTGGGATCATGCCACTATACTTCAGCCTGAGTGACAGAGTGAGACCCTGTCTCAAAAAAAAAAAAAAGAAACAGAAAAAAGAGAAAATCTGATCTTATATATTTCCTATATAAAAATATATGAAGGGTTTAAATAACTATAAGATGTAATCAAAAGAGCATGGAATGGTTCAAGGGTAATGTCTGCATAAAACATTTGTGCATGGGCATGTCTTAAACATTTAAAATGGCCAATGCAGAGAGTTCTAGAGACTGAGAATTCTAGAGACTGAGAGGCCTAAAAAATAGAATTTTGACCTGTAGAAATACTGGATTCCTCCATTTAATGATTTAGAATTTAGGTGTCTACCTGAGGCTTTGAAAGTAAGGAAAATGCAAGGTTTGTCTGGGATATCAAGAGAGAAATTCATATGATAACTGCAAATAATTTTGGTTCTATGATCTATCATTTTGGTTCAAGATCCTTTCTATGATCTTGAAGTAACTTATACTAGTTAAAGCAAGTATAAAATAATTTAAAATTGACAATAAAACTTAGGCATGATATTCATGTAAAAAAATAAATAATAAAACTTTTGAAGTTCTTTCAACAAAGTCAAATATCTTTTTTTCCTTTTATTCAAAATACAGGATGACTTTGACCAACTGATTAAAGTTAGCCTCACCAATAATGGGACAAAGCAATATCATGTGCCTCCTGACGTGAAGCACCAAGAAAAACATAACATTATTTCTGTGGTATTCCTGCCAAAAATGCATAACTTGAAGTTAAATCACATGAACACCTCAGACACGCCCAAACCAAGGGACATTCTACCAAATACTGGCTTGTATTGCTCAAAAATCATGAAACACAAGGAAGATTGAAGAACTGTTCCAGATTAAAGGAGACATGGAGGCCAGGCATGGTGGCTCATGCCTGTAATCCCAGCACTTTGAGAGTCTGAGATCGGAGGATTGTTTGAGACCAGCCTTTTGTAGAGACCGCATCTCTATAAAAAAATTAAAAAATCAGCTGGGTATGATGGTGCCTGTAGTCCTAGTTATTCAAGAAGCTGAGGTAGAAGGATCGTTTGAGCCCAGGTGTTTGAGGCTGTGGTGAGCCATGATCATACCACTGCACTCTAGCTTGGGCAACAGAACGAGACCCCAACTCCAAACAAACAAACAAACAAATAAGACATGGCAACTAAATGTAATGTGTGATCTCAGACTGGATTCTGGACTGGGCAAAATGGGAGACTCACAATAAAGGACATCAATTGTCAAAAGATGAGTATAAACTTTGGGTTAAATAATAATATTGCATCACTATTAATTTTCCTAATTTTGATTATTGTATCATGATTACATAAGAGAGTAATATCCTTGCTCTTAAGACATAAACACTGAAATATTTAGGAGGAAAAAAAGCAGAGAATGAAATGTTCTAAAATTTACTGTGGTGATGATTGCACACATTTGTGAATATACTAAAAAACCACTGAGTTGCACACTTTAAATGGGTAAAATATATGATATGTAAATTATACCTCAAAAAACTGCTTTTCTTCCTTTCTTTTTGTTTTCGTTTTTTAGTCAGGGCCTCACTCTATAGCCCAGGCTAGAGTGCAGTGGCATGATCACAGTTCACTGCAGCCTCCAACTCCTGGGCTCAGGAGATCCTTCTGCCTCAGTCTCACAAATAGCAGAGACTATAGGTGCGTACCACCATGCCTGGCTACTTTTTTGATTTTCTGTAAAGACAAGATCTCTCGCTATGTTGCCCAGGCTGGTCTTGAATTCCTGGGCTCAAACAATCCTCCTGCCTAGGCTTCCCAAAGTGCTAGGATTACAGACGTGAGCCACCACATCCAGTCACTGTTTTTTTGTAAAGATCATAAAATAAGAGTTTATTAAAAATGGCCAACCATATTTGAAGGAGAACCAAATAGAATTTTTAAACATAGCTGATTAGACACAATAAACTGAAACAGGAATGAAGCTACCTAAATTACAGAATGGAGAGATGTGGAGCTGGAAGATATGATTTTAAGAGATATAGAGGACAGAATGAAAAAGTCTAAAATACATCTAATCAGAGTCCTAGAAGAGAGAATAGAAAGAAAAGAGATGAAATATACAAAAAGATAATGGCTCCAGGCCAGGTGTGGTGTCTCATGTCTCTAATCCCAGCACTTTGGGAGGCCTAGGTGAGAGGACTGCCTGAGCCCAGCAGTTCAAGACCAGCCTGGGTTACATGGTGAGCCTTTGTCTCTATAATAAGTCAAAGAAATTAGCAGGGCATTGTGGTGTGCACTTGTAGTCTCAGCTACTTGGAAGGCTCAGGTGGAAGGATCACCTAAGTCCAGCAGGTCAAGGCTGTGGTAGCCATGAGCATGCCACTGCACTCCCACCTGGGCGACAGAGTGAGACTCTGCCAAAAAAAAAAAAAAAAAAAAGGATAATGTTCCAATATTCCTTCATTAAAAAAAGAAAGAGTTAGCCGGGCGTGGTAGCGCGTGTCTGTAGTTCCAGCTACTTGGAAGGCGGAGGCGGAAGGATCGCTGAAGCACAGCAGGTCAAGGCTGCGGTGGCCGGGAGCGGCCACTGCACTCCAGTCTGGTGACAGAGTGAGACTCCAACTCAAAAAAAAAAAGAAAGAAAGAAAAGACCACCACTCAATGAACTAGAAAGAGAAAAGAACCTTTTCTTTTTTTTGTTGTTTTGTTTTGTTTTATGTAATATGGGATCACAATAAATTTACAGGGGTGTGGTGGTAGTCATTTTTTCTTATTTTTTTCTCTCATTTCTTTTTTTCCTTCATTTCTCCCAATTCTCAAATCAAGATAACCCAAGTTAATGAAATAGAATATATCTAGCTCATATCTTTCTCCATACTCTTACAATCAAATAAATATACAAAAGGGGGACCCAAAGAAACCCAGAATTTATCTATAAAAACTTGTGTATTCTTACATGTTTAAACTTCAGTCACCTTCAAAGTACTCTCCATTTGATTCAATACACCTATCTCACTGCTCAAAAGTTTTTGAACTCATCAAATTTTTTTTTTTTGATGACAGAGTCTCACTCTGTCACCCAGGCTGGAGTGTAGTGGCACATTCAAGGCCACCACAGCCTTGACCTCAGGCGATCCTTCTGCCTCAGCCTTCCAAGCAGCTGGAACCATAGGCATGCACAAACATACCCAGCTAATTTTTTTATTTATTGTAAGGAAGAGGTCTCACCATGTTGCTCAGGCTGGCCTTGAACCTCTGAGTTCAGGCAATCCTCTCACTTCCGCCTCCCAAAGTGCTGGGATTACAGGCATGAGTCTCCACATCCAGCCTGAACTGGTCAATTTTGATGCCTTTTAGTGCTTCTGCCATTTTTTGTTTCACCTCTTCCACATCGGCAAAACTTTTTTTGAGAACTTTTTTCATCCAGGGATATAAAAAAAAGTTGTTTGGGGCAAGATAGGGTGATTAGGAAGGTTGGGGCATAAGGGTCATAACATTTTTGGCCAAAAACTGCTGAACGTTCAGCATGGTATGGGCAGGTATATTGTCAAGGTAGAAGAACCAGTCACTCGTTTGCCACAGAAAAATTCACTGAAGCTGAACACAGCCTCTCACAACAATGCTAGCTGGTACACTGATGCTGACAGGTTCCTAGACCACTTACCTAGCAGGGACGCCTGTACTACAAGGGGCCCACCCTCCAAAAGATAATTCATAGTTTTTTGGGTCCCCCCTTGTACGCATGTACGTGTGTTTATAAATGTGCACTTTTTTTTATTTTACAAAATTTTTTGAGTGAGAGTGACAGAGTGAGACCCTGATTTAAAAAAAAAAAAAAAAAATCCTTTGACCAAGAAATTCACCTCTACAAAAGTATCCTTCAGATATAGTCACACATGTGTGAATATACAAGTACACATTTGTATAAGGTTAATTGTGATAGCTATATTTGTAATAGTAAAGAAATGGAACCTCCTAGATGTCCATCAGTATGAGATGGGATAATTTTAATCCATCCTTGCAATGGAATACTACTATGCAGCTGTAAAAAAAGAACACAGAAGCATCTATAGGTTGACATAGCATGGTCTTCAGGATGTCCTGCTAAGTGAAAAAAGCAAACTGCAGAACTATGTGCAGGGAGAACACTAGAAAAAGTGACAAGGGCTCCCTGTCAGGGAGGGGGTTGGCGGGAACTAAGGGATGGGAGACAGGGTGTTTATACTACCATGCTTTTTAAATGTTTAAAATGCCTTAGTGTATCACCTACTGAATGTGTAAATAAATAGATACAAAAATGGGTTTTTTTGTTTGTTTTGTTTGTGTTTTTTTTGAGTTGGAGTCTCACTCTGTCACCCAGAGTGGAGTGCAGTGGTTGCTCCCGGCCACCGCAGCCTCGACCTGCTGGGCTCCGGTGATCCTTCTGCCTCAGCCTTCCAAGTATCTGGAACTACAGGTGCACGCAACCACACCCGGCTAATTTTTTTTTTTATTTATTGTAGAGATGAGGTCTCACCAAGTTGCCCAGGCGGGTCTCGAACCCGCGGGCTCAGGCAGTCCACTCACCTCAGCCTCCCAAGGCGTGGGATTACAGGCTGAGCCACCAAGCCCGGCTATGAAAATGTTTTTTTAAATGAGCTATTTGAGCAGCTTCCCCATGTGCACCTGTCACCTGCTGTATAAGTTCTACCACTGGGCAAGAGGAGTGCACAGCACACAGAGCCCTCTGTGTTCTGGCTTTAGGCTGGGCCTTGGCAGAGTGGAGACCCTCTGCCCCAGCCCAGCCTGCTCAGGGAGGAGAGTCCCAGGCTCAATCTGTGGTAACACCACATCTAGCTCTGCCTTGGCTGCATGTGATCCTCTGACCCTGCCACTTGTGCAGAGTGACCTTTGTTAGAGAGGTCCTCCCTGGCAGATGGTGGCCTCATGGGATGCCCAGGCCTTTTCCTGGGCTGTGAACCACACATGAACTACCTTAGCATTTACCAACCATGTCCAGGACTGTAGGACCCCTCTAGGGTCCAGCTCAATCCCAGGCTGGAGTCAGCCCAAGACACCCACTGACTGTAGGTGATGCTGGATCCCCTTGGAATGGCACCATTCCTCCCTACCTCTCTAAAGTAAAGAGTGTGATCCTGGGCTTCTGAGTAATGAGGACCCTGAGGCTACCACCCTCCTGGAGACATGAACCTCCTGAGTTACCACCTTCTGTTCTGTCTTGACTTTGGCATTGTAGAAGGAGACGGAATCAGGGCCCTCGGGAAGCACTGTCTGCTGCAGCTGGTTGAATTTGTCCTGGTCATCTTCTCCCTGGGGAAGGCCCAATCCAGCACATTCTCTTTAGCATAGTATTGTCAGGATATACCCTGGCAGGGCCTGTGGTGGGCATCAGGACAGTCCTTTGCTGGGTTTGCAAATCCCTACCCACGTATCTCACAACCCTCTAGTCCCTATGTCTGTCAGTTTCCCCATAGTCACCCTATAACTGCCACCTGGGCAAGATGAGCCACCCAAGAAGGGTGGCAGAAGTGAGAGTGGAATTTTCTATGTCCCCATTCCTTGATAGTGCCATGTTTGTGAAGAAAACAAGGGACAAAGGGCACTGCCCACTGATCCATGCTCAACCATTGCCATACCCCTGCCCTTGTGCTGCTCACCAGAGTAACAATCTTGTTGACAGGTACCATGCCTGGCCGGATGCTGCTGCCTGGCTTCAGTGCCACCTGCATGTCCTCAGGGATGACAAAAGACTCATTGTACCAGATGTCAAATTCTGCAGGAGAGTGAGGAGACAGAACCTGAGGAAGCAGGCAAAGACTGTGTGCACCTGTCTGTCTTATACCTGTTACAGGCTCACCCCCTGTTCATTTTCTGCTCTAGGGCCTCACCCTGTCCCCATTTCCATCTCTGGCCCTCACCATCCTGGAAACCACACATCTGAAGCCTCTATCTAGCCCCTGCCTCTAAGGATACTTCCAGAATTCAGGCTGTGGCCTTGCCCTGAGCCTCCCTGGGCCTCAATGGCAGCCAGTCTTCCCAATTGGCGTACCCATGAGCAGGCGGTTGCGACACTGATCCACCAGGTGCTGGCAGTACTGGATCTCAGCCCTGAGGTCACGCAGGTCCTGGTATTCGCTGCGGTACTGCTTCTTGAGATCTTTGAGCTTCAGGGTCAGCAGAAATTCCTCCTCATCAATGATCATCAACCCCTTGTTTTCGTACTCGCCTGCAGGGTGATGGAAAAGGTCAGGGAATGAAGAGGTGTCCACCTGGTGCGGGGGTAGAAAGGCGTTCCAGAAGGAGGGCACAAGCTGGCAAATCATGAAGATAGGAGACCATAGGCAGGCTGGGGTGTGGCAAGGAGATGGGCAAAGTACAAGAAGACCAGGCTGCTAGGTTATGTCTCAAAAAGAGTGGGAGTTCAGATCAGTGAGATCACACTGGCATGTTAGGACAAACAGGATAGGAAGGCAGAGGAGAGGGTAGAGATGGACCATGCTCCATGCCTGTTTTGATCTTAAATCCTATTCACCAAAGATATTTAATAAATATCCCTATTATACAAATGTTTATTTTTCTTATAAATTTTATGCATAAACTGCCATCACTAGCTAGCACAAGACATTTGGGCAAGGTTCCTTATTAATAACAATGGGTATAACTTCAATTTCAAATTGTCTCTTGCTGATTTCAACACTCACAGCTACCTTCTTATTAGAGATGATCAGACATCTGTACTGTGTTGAGTGGATGTCAGAAGGCTTTAGGGGGTGGGGTCAGTTGTGCTATTAGTCTTTTTGCATGGACCTTTTAAGGTCTGTCAGTTCAGTGAGAATTACTGGGTTATGACAAAATAACATGGTCTGCAAAGTCACTCATGCTGCTGTCCACGGCCCATGGCACCTGAAAGCTTAGCAAAGGCACCACATCAACCCTCACCTCCCAAAGGGGGGCGGGGTGAGTTCTGTTGCCTGAGGTGTATGGTCTGGGGTGCACAAGGCAGCCCTCAGGTCTAGAGGAAAGCGTTAGCACCTCCTCTGATGTTTATTAGGGGAAAGTAAGATACATTAAAAGTCACTAACACCATTGATGGAAAGACAAGGGTCTTGACTTGGATCTGGGATCTGGGGTGGTGGGATTTCAGAGCCATTCTCATCAAGTACCTCACCTTCAATGCGGAGCAGTCTGCTGTGGTATCTGTGCTGTGGGACATCCCTGATATGATTATTTTGATAAGTAGAACTCCTTTACAGAGTAGAGTCTTTATAGTACTCTGTTGAGATGGAGACTGACTGTGAACACCCTTTGTTCTACCCAGAGGATCTCTGATTATCTCCAAGAAAAAACTTTAAAAAGTTAGATTTAAAGATTTCATATTTTTTCCTTCTCTTTCTCTCTCTCTCTCTCTCTCTCTCTTTCTCTCTCTCTCGCTCTCACTCTCGCTCTCTCTCTTTTTGAGACAGGGTCTCCTTATGCTGCCCAGGCTGGTCTTGAACTCCTGGCCTTAAGCAATCCTCCCATCTCAGCCTCCTGAGTAGCTGGGATTACAAGCATGTGTCACCATACCTGACAATTTTGCATTTTTCTTTTTCTC
The DNA here is from genome assembly GCA_963574415.1 of Tarsius wallacei. Classification (NCBI taxonomy): domain Eukaryota; kingdom Metazoa; phylum Chordata; class Mammalia; order Primates; family Tarsiidae; genus Tarsius; species Tarsius wallacei. Next base: position 72,804 of record CAUYQG010113401.1, read on the forward strand.
ATGTTCCATGGCCAGGTGCAGTGGCTCATACCTGTAATCCTAGCACTTTGGGAAGCCAAGGCAGGAGGATTGCTTAAGCCCAGGAGTTCAAGACCAACCTGAGCAACACGACAAGACCTTGTCTCTACAAAAAATAAAAAAATTAGCTGGGCATGGTGGTGCATGCCCATTGTTCCAGCCACTTGGGAGGCTGAGGTGGGAGGACTGCTTGAGCCCAAGAGTTCGAGGCAGCAGTGATCCAGGATCATGTCACTGCACTCCAGCCTGAGTGACAGAGCGAGACCCTGACTCAAAACCACCAACAACAAAAACATAGCATTCAAAAGATGCTGACCTTTCTGGACCAACAAGTGGCTATCATTCATAAGGTGTCCAGCAGTTGTTTTAAAAAATGAACTTACTTACATAGGTATTGTGAGGGAAAAAATGAATTTACTGATCTGTTCCCTCAAAATAAATATTGATTTTATTGGTATTTTGATAACCAGTGGAAAAACAACTGCTTTTGTGGGTTTTTTAATCTGATAGACAAAATTTTAAATATTTTAAAATGTTATTTCTTCCTCATTTCATTTCATCCTTTGAAAATGTCCATTTTTAGGTCTGTTTGGGAATAAATTATATGCCAGCATAGCATGCAAGTATTTTACTTTAAATATGTAATAAGGTGCTGTATGTTCAAAGGAGGTGTGGGCAGAGGGGATAAGGAAGTGCTTGTCGGTGTTGTAAGACTGTCACCATGACTCGTCCCTGAGGGTTGGTTCTGGGCAGGGGCATGTCTGAAGTCACCATCACCAGACACCTGCCCCAGTTTCTCAGAACCAGAGAAGGCTTTGCCCTCTGTAATAGTATGTCGTGGTTGATCTGTAGGGTATAAACAGAATGGCTCCAAGAATTTGAAAATAAAGTTGCTCTCTGATAAGTAAATAAGTCAAATGTACCCCTGTGAATGAAATGATCCATCTAATCTGCAGGAATACACCAAGTGACATCTGGAGATCACTTGTGAGAATTGGCCTGGAACAGGGCTGTGATTTAGCAAGGGAAAGCTCAGGAACCTGTCGTATGCCTTGTCTGGAAAAAGACCAAGAGACTGAGCTAGGAATGTGTATAATAGTGTGGCTTCTGAACCACCTGCCTCAGAGTTGGGATGGTCAACCATTAAAATGCAGGTTTGTGACCCTGTTCCCTATCTCCTGAGTCAGAACCACTGGCTGAGGAGCTGGAAATTTGCATTTGACCAGCCCTCCCAGATAAGTCACCTTCACACTCAAGCTTGATGGTCCTTGGGCCCCAGTACAGGTGCGGGCGGTACAGATGAGGGCTCTGGGCCAGGGTAACCAGGTAAGCACCCTCCTCATACAAGGCTCCCTGCTCTTTGAGCCTGCCCCCTCCCCTCCCCCATGCCATTGCCCTAGTAGATGAGACTCTGCAGCATGGTGTCAGGGATTTGGCACAGGAAATGGTGTTACTGAGAGTGAGTCCCTTGGCCCACTGGGAGTCACATTCTCATTTCCCTCCAGTTTCCTGTAGTCCCTTCCAGCACCTCTCCCCCAGTCTGACTACCCGGGGCAGTGAGACCACCACACCAGAACCCAGGGACCATGTGGAGATCACCAGTTACCCATCTCCCAGGGTTACCCCTACAGGACCAATGGCCTGTTTCTCCATGGACAGTATCAGATACCAGGTGAAATGCCCAGCACCTAGGGCTGAGATAATGCAATAATGGGGACCCACAGGCAGAGGCCAACAGATCAGAGCCAAGTGATATGACCCAGGGTGAAGGTCACACCCCAGCGCCCCCTGCTGGCCCCTTCTCACCTCAGTCCTCAAGTGCCCAAGGCTACCTCACTTGGAGTAGAAAGACTGTGAGACCCCAAAGACCCCTGGCCATCTTTCCATAATATTTACCTTGCTTCTCCCGTAATGATTTTTGGAAATTTAGTGCTTCCTTGGTCACGTCAATCTCCCGCTTGATGGCATTGATACGCTGTGTGGTCTCGCTGGCCCTTTTCCTCCGTTCATTCAAGATGGATTTGTTCTCTTTGAAAATGCGGTTGATCTCACTACCTCGCTCGTTCTTGAACTCCTCAAAAGCCACTGGCTTGGAGGGTGGGGTGCTGGGTCTGGAGATGCAGGGGGATGCCAAAGAGGAGAAATAAATGGGGTAGCTGCCTTGGAGCCACCAGGCCCTGCATCTTTCTTCCCTGGGGCTTCTGTGGGCAGGAGGCAGAAGTCATAGGCACCACCTACACCAGACAGGAGCTAAACTGTGTAGGAATCATTCCCTCATCTTTGTTTTATTCAGCACACGAGGACATGTGCCCATGACGGAAAATGAGAAAAGTAAGAAACAGAAAACAAAACAAAAACCATTCACCACCTATTGGAACTACACTTTGGAGTATCTCCTTCTGGATTTCTTTGATATATTTTTGAATGGATGAGGGCTTGCAGTATGTATCATTTTACAACTTTTTTTTTTTTAAAAGCATTCTTTCATGCTGTTAAAAACTCTTTGAGAACTCTAGTTAATGAGATGTAAGATGAAGTGTTGGCGCAGGGGGAAGTGGATTGATGTGAGCAACTTACTTTGAAATGCATCAAAAATAAGATGGAGGAATAACGGGCTAGGTGCATGATGAAACAAGTAGAGTAACATGTTAATTGCAGAACTGGGAGGACACTTGATGTACAGGTGTTCACTGTACACTTTTTTCAACTTCTCTGAATGTTTGGAAATGGTCATAGGTTGAAATATCCTCACACAACCCAAGGGTACTGATATAATGATTCACTTAGTGCCATTTCCCTAATGTTGGTTATTGATGGTGTCTCTAAAATAATTTTTTTGCATTTAAAATTATTGATGCAATGAATATCTTTGTGTATTAGTCTAGTCCACATCTTTGTTTTTTTAGGATAAATTCTTAAAAACACAATTACTGACTCACCAAGGAAGGGGGTTGGATGGCAGGAGGAAAGGGAAGGAGTTACATACTTTCATACCTTGAGAATTTTGTATCTTTTGAATGTATTAATTATGCAAAAGATATATAATTTTAATTATTTAAATAATTGCTATTTGGAGGGACTAAAATGATTCTATGCTTAATTGTGTATCTTGGATGCCTCGTGAAGCTGGATCATTTTGCCTGTGTATAAATCATCATGTTTCTTCTTTTGGAACTGAGCTCCTAGTCTTTGCCTATTATCCCCTATTTTATTCCTCATCTATCTGTAGGTACACATTACATGCTGAGGATCACACACTAGTTTTGGTTTGGAGCAGAATCTAACATTAGAGGGTTACCTGGGTGGGCGTAATTCCTCCTTCGGGGAGTCCAAAGGAAAAGGCTCAGTGCTGGAGGTTTCCCGGTCCCGCAAAAGCATGTCTTTGCCATCCCCATCCTTGGAAGATGGGACCAGTTGGTTCCTGGAGGGGGAAACCATATCCAAGTCCTTGCCACTCACAGGGCTGCTGGCACCTTCTTTTCTTGTTGATGAGCTGGAAGGAGAAGGCAGGGAAGCCCCCAGTACTTAGTCATGGGCAGTGAGGTATCACAAGTTGCAGAGGTGAATGACTTTCTCAGCCCTCACTACACTGGAAGCCCCACCACACTCAGCTCTTATCTTGTTCATATACCTGGGTCAAAGGGCAAAGAGTATGACCCCAAGCCATGTAGATGGGGAGGAAGGGGAGAGCATTTTTCTGCCTTTTATCAGGACATGGAGCTCTCAGCAGTCTTGGCAGAAGACATCTGGAAAGAATGAGTACAGTCTCCATGGCTTGAAAGTGTATGGACCTGTGGGGTAGGCCACAGGCTTTCAGATGCCCCATGGCTGCTAAGGTATGAGTCACACAGGCATCCCTAGCAAGGACTGGCAAAGCTACCACCCAGGGCAGGTCTGTCTGCAGACTAATGATAAAGCAGGTGGGTCTGCCCTGCTGCTCTAACCAGTCAATGCCCTGTTCTCCACACCTCCATTAGTGCCCACACCAGTTCCCAGACAAGTAGATTTCCTCCTCCTCCAAGTGATGGTTCTTGGAGTGTCTTTCCTTCAAGAGAGGCACGTCTGAGCAGGGCTGAACTGATAGGAGGATGCCCATATTTCTTCCCACCATTTAATCCTATTTTCTTCTTCTTGCAACAAGTGTGGCTCAGGGGACTAAGTCTTAACCCATCTATTATGGCATTGATTACCTGGCAGCAGAACAGAGAGGGGTATGGTGTGTCTGTCCTTCCTGAAGAGGCAGGAGGAGGTTGGGACATCAGCACCCCCTGCTACCTGACTCTAGACCTGTACACAGCAGTTTTCTACAATCAACTCTGACCCATGTGCAAGGATTGCATTCACTCACTTTGCCTCACAACAACCCCAATGACTTTAATGCTATTATTATTATTCCCACTTTAGGAATACAGAAACAGAGGCACAGAGAGGTTCTCATGCCTCATGCAAGGTGACCCCTTAGGTATAAGAAGCACAGAGCAAAGAGGACAGCCCAGGTGTCAACTCCAGAGCCTGTGCTCTTGTCCACACTACACAGCACATCCTGGGCAGGGTGAGCTCCTCCCACCTTGCACATACAAATGAGTCTTGCCTGAAAGGTGAATTGGGTTTCAGGTGAATTGGGCTTTAGGTGAGTGCCAGTCAGTGGAAGGACCCTAGTGGAGTGGGGGTGGAAGTATTATATAAAGTACCAGGGGGCGTGGGCTCTGGAGTGCTGATCCGGCTGTGATTCTACTATTTATTGATGGTATGTCCTTGGGAAGTGACTTCCCCTCTTTGGGTGTCAGTTTCCTCATCAGACATTAATTCCCACCTTACCAGGTTGCTGTGAGGATGACAGGTGACCCTTGTGCTGTGGTTAGTTCCAAACCAGCCCCAGCCTGGGTCCCACAGATTTTCTAGTATTGGCAGCAGTGATGTCTATTGTGACAACCTAGTAGCTGAGACATCGGAGTAAGATGGGAAAAACTCATGACCTCCTGTTCACCCACTGAGGAGGGCCAGGTGCTGAGCAGGCGGAGCAACAAGGTCACTCACCTGGGCTGCTCTTTGATTGTCTTCCTGGACTTGGGTTTCTTCCCGGGTTTGGTAGAAAATGGCACAACCCCAAGTCCAAAACCTTGTCCATCAGGTTCGCCCACTAGATGGCCATCAGCATCCATGAGCCCTGCCTGGAGAGAGAGAGACCAGGCAAAGGTTTGTGAGTTAGATTAAGGGTTTGGGTCCCTGGGGACTCAAGTGAATAAGGCCCAAGGCTCAGGATGAGCGTGTCCATCCTATACAACACCAAGGTTTGGCTGCTGCTGTTCCCAGTAGAGCTGTCCCTGACCACACTACCAAATATCTACTTTCCACATCAACCCCCTCACCAGTCCAGTGCATCATTCCATAGTCTGGGACTTTTAAGGCTGTTTCTATCCTAAATCCAGGAATGGTGCTGTATATTATCAGTCATGTCTCCAATGTATGGAAACCGTTTAAAATTCAAAAGTGGTTTGCTCTTGCATGGGTCACCCTGTGCTCATCTGCTGTGCTCATCTGCTTAATGCATGAAACTTGCTGCTTTTGCAAAAGTCTGAGGACGGAAAATCTGAGGTTAGTGCTGTGGGCATCAGGCAACTATGCTTACCTTATGGACTGCAGAAATGGCTGCAAAGTCATTCTTGTCTATGAGTGTGTATTTTCTGCGCAAAGCGGACTCCACTTCCTGTTCCTGTTGGCTTGGGAGAGAGAGTGAGCAAACAGCTTATACCTGGGGCGATGCTGAACCCACTGGGGCAAGACCCAAGTACTGGGGTTGGAAGTTGTTGGTAAGACCCCTGGTGATGGAGCCACACCCTCATCATGAACCAGACTAGACAAAAGGGTTCATCCACCCCGCCCCATGCACACCAAGGTCTGGCACTCCATAAACACTCATGGCTGTCTAATTAATTAACTCAGTAAACGTCCACCAGGGACCTGAGCACACCCCCAAACACTCTGATCTGGTTCCTCACGCATGAAAGAGAAATGGAGTGCTCTTTGAGGCAAATGTCCAGATTATGGAAAATGAAATGGCAGCCTGATATAGGAGTGAGGTGGGGGCGGGGGGGTCCCTCACCTCAGAACAACCCGAAACTGGTTGAACACCTCTTGGATCTGTCTGAGATTGATTATCTGGAGTGAAGAGAGCAAGGCAGAGATTAGACCACAGACACTGTGGGGCCAGGCTGTGTCTATGTCAACAGAGAAATCAGGACCTCTTGGCTGATGCCTAGACCAGCTATATGCAGAAGGGGATATCTGCCAGTAGTCTCTTAGCGAACAGCAGTCAAGCCCTCCTCAACAGCAGAGGAACACTTGATTAATAGCTTTAAAACCAAGTATTTACTGAGGTTATAAAAACCACCTTTTCTAAGTGGAGATCTCTATAAAATGAAAATGAAGTCAGACATGGTGGCTCACACCTGTAATCCCAGCACTTTGGGAGGTGGAGGTGAGAGGATTGCCTGAACCCAAGGGTTCGAGACCAGCCTGGGCAACTTGGTGAGACCTCATCTCTACAATAAATCAAAAAATTAGCTGGGCATGGTGGCACATGCCTGTAGTCCCAACTACTTGGAAGGCTGAGACAGGGATCACCTGAGTCCAGCAGGTTGAGGCTGCAATAGCTGTGAACATGCCACTGAGCTCCAGCCTGGGCAACAGAGTGAGACTTCAACTTAAAAAATAATAATAATAAGTAAAATAAAATAAAATGAAAATGATTCTAGACCTTAAAATACTTTTGAAATTTTTAAAAAGTAAAATATATATTTCCTCAGCTTTCTTCTGCTTCCAAAAGGTTCAGTCTGCTGTCTTCAGATGGAGCCCAATGACAAACCTTTCTGTGTGGCTGAATACATCTGTGGCTGGAGGAAGGTCATCAACCTCCCTCCTGGCCTCAACGCCCACAGTATTACCCTTGATCAAGGGTTAGTTTGGGACTGCCCCTCCTGGGAAGGGAGAAGAGCCCACCCCTCAGTAGTTCCAGGCCTGCATCTTGTTGCCGCCCACAGTAACAGCCAGGGGGGCTGCCCATGTGTCTCCCAGATGAGGGGTTTTATGGCCTCCACTGTGAAAACAGGATACATATTTCCCACAGGGCTGCTGTTTCCCCCTCCTTGGCCCACTCCAACATGGGTCTCAGTGTCTGTCTGCTTTATATACAACCAGCATAACCGCCATCTTTTGTCAGCTTCATTCTGTGGGCATAGCCAAGCACCTGAGGTGCAGCAGTTCAGCTAATCCCAGCACAGTTTCCCTCTCCATGGTATAGGTGAGACCATGGAAATACATGAGGTTGAACATTTTGCTGAGGTTACTTAGCAGAAACACGGCAATGTGGGATTCAGTCCTAGGAAGGATTATGGAGCCTGTGCTTAAGCCCCTGAGATGGGCTGAAGGATCTCTGACACTGGGGATCCAGCACCACCCTCCACCCCCTGCACCCACTGTGAAGTTCCAAGGCTAGCATAGCAAACATTGTGCCCAGGACAGGGAGGGCCAGGCCAGCTGAGCATGGCCATCCCACAGAGGGTCTCCTTACATCAATCTCATCCAGCGTCCCTTCCAGGTACCGCCGCACCTGGGAGTTGATCTCAGCAATCTGGATTTCATCCATGGGGTCATAGTTCACGAAGGTGCGGTTGGCCTTGAAGGAGGATAAAGAACATATGGGAAACAATGAGGACCTGAGCCCAAGCAGAGGTGGCAGGGGCCATTCTGAGAGCCAAAGAAGGAACGTTAGGCACAGGCCCTGGCTGACCAAGTTGGTTCTGTTCCCTTCATCATCCAGTCCTGGCAGAGAGCCAGGACTTGGGTCAGAGAGGGATAATGGGGCTAGGGAGGGAAGGAAAGGCTCCTGGACATGGGGCCTGCTACTCCAGACAAGAATGATCTGCTGCTGAGTCCCATGAAGAGGGGGATAGGGGCCCGCCTCTGCCTTGAGGCCCCTCAGGACCATGAACATCAGCCCGGGCAAGTCATTGGAGAACTATGCCCCTTATTAACCACCCAGCCTGCCCCACCCTCCCTGACCTTGACCCACCATGCTCTCTTACCCCTACCCCAGCATCTCCCCTCTCCTCCCTCGCCTCTAGCCCTTTACCAGGCTGTCATGGATGGCCAGTTCCTGCTTCAGCAGTGCTAGCTCCTTCTCCAGGTTCTTGACCATTCGCTGTCAGGAAAACATGGGTGGAGGGGAAACAAGGAGGATTGTCAGAGAAACTACACTACCTCTTCCCCATCAGTGCACAGTTCCTCATCCTGTGCCCCAACATCCTGGCCATTCCTGGTAATCCATGGAGTGTGCTCTCAGCTTCTGGGCCATTCTCTCCCCACTGGTGACCCTTCCCTAAGTGGGGTGAGTTTAGGGCCTGAGCAGTCCCCTGGCCTTGCCTCTTCTGGAAGGGGAGACTGAGAACAGAGTGAGCCCAGGCCACAGGGCCACCTCAGATCCCAGCTCCCAGGAACTCCAGGCTCTTTCCAGTCTACCGGAAGAATAGCCCTTTCAGTGCAGCCCACAGACTCCAGGATGCTTCTAGGTATGGTTGTAACCCTCATCTTTTATCCTCATTCTCGCCAACCACTGCATAAACATGCCACCATTTCCCAATGATGATCATGTCTGTCACCTGCCAGAACATCTTTTATTCATATCTTGGTGTCCGTATAGCTTTCTGTAGGATAACAGTGATATGAAGCTCTGTGAGATCTGCCCCCATGACCTCCTTTCTACTGCTCTCCCCTGGCATAATCTACTTCCACCAAATTAGTATGCTCTTGCCTCTGCACTGCTGCCCCCTCTACCCTGGAATGGTCTTCTCCAAGGTATTTCCAGGATCCACTCCCTCATCTCCGTACAACCTTTGTTCAAATGCTTCTAAATTAGATGCACCACAATCACCCTATTTAAAAGTATAATCCCCCCCTACCTCTGTACCATTCTTTAAAAATCTTTAATTTTTTAATAGTATGTATTACTTATACTCTATACCAGTACCGTCTAACAGAACTTTCTGCAATGATGGAAATGTTTCATATCTGTGCTGTCTAATGTGGTAGTCGTGAGCCACATATAGCTATTGAGCACTTGAAATGTAGCAAGTGCGACTGAGGAAGTGAATTTTAATTTTTATTAAATAGCCATGTGTGAGTAGCAGTCACTGTATTGAGCAGTGAAGTTTAAGAACTTGCCTGTTAGCCGGGTTCGGTGGCTCAGCCTGTAACCCCAGTGCTTTGGGAGGCTGAGGTGAGTGCATTGCCTGAGCCCGCGGGTTCGAGACCCGCCTGGGCAACTTGGTGAGACCTCATCTCTACAATAAATCAAAAACCAGCCAGGCGTGGTAGTGCGCGCCTGTAGTTCCAGCTACTTGGAAGGCTGAGGCGGAAGGATCGCCGGAGCCCAGCAGGTCGAGGCTGATGGCCGGGAGCGGCCACTGCACTCCAGTCTGGGCGACAGAGTGACACTCCAACTCAAAAAAAAAAAAAAAAAGTGCCTATTTATTGTGTTGTTATTATTATTAGTTTAGAAACAAGTTCTTGTTCTGTCACCCAGGCTGGATTGCAGTGGCTTGATCATAACCTAACATAACCTCAAACTCTTGGGCTCAAGTGATCCTCCCACCTCAGCCTCCTGAAGGGCTAGGACTACAGGTACACACCATCACACCTGGGTTTTTGGTTTTTGGTTTTTTGAGACAAGGTCTCACTCTCCCTGGAGTGACAGTAACGCAAGTAATACAATCCCAGCTGACCGCAGCCTCAACCTCCTGTGTTCAAGCGATCCTTCTGCCTCTGCCTTCCAAATAGCTGGGACTACAGGCACATGCCATCAAGCCCATCTGATTTTTGTATTTTTTGTAGAGTCAAGGTGTCACTATATTGACTAAACTGGTCTTAAATACCTGGGCTCAAGTGATTCTCTCACTTTGGCCTACTAAAGTCCTGGGATTATAGGTATAAACTACCACACCTGGTCATACCTGTGTAATTTTTTAAAAAATATTTTTGTAGCCAGGTACGGTGGCTCACACTTGTAATCTCAGCACTTTGGGAGGCGAAGGTGAGAGGATTGCCTGATCCCAGTGGTTCAAGACCAGCCTGGGCAACTTGACAAGACCTCTTCTCTACAATAAATAAAACACTTACCTGGGCATGGTGGCACATGCCTATAGTTCCAGCTACTTGGAAGACTGGAGTGGGAGAATTGCCTGAGCCCAACAGGTTGAAGCTATGGTGGCCATGAGCATGCCATGTACTCCAGCCTGGGAGACAGAGTGAGACTCTGACTAAAAAAAAATTTTTTTTATAGAGACTGTATCTCGCAATGTTGCCCAGGCTGGCTTCAAACTCCTGGGCTCAAGTGATCCTCCCACCTTGGTCTCCCAAAGTGCTGGAATTATAGGCTTGAACCACCATGCTCAGTCAATTGAGATTATTATTATCTATCTCCTCTAACCCCAACAGATTATAAACTCAGACAGATTTGTGTTTCTATTTGTGTGTCCCAAGTGCTTTAAAAAGTGTCTGTAACACAGTAAGCACTCTACAGATTTTAGGTGAGTAAACAAATGATACACTTTGAGAAGCAGAATTGCTCATTTTACATGTGATAGATACTGTCTGTATGTCTCCCATAAAAGGCACAGGAGATTTCATGCTGAGAAGAACCCTCACCGCTAACAAAAGGGCTTCCTTTAGTTGTCATAAAAGGGCCACTGGAGGGAGCCCCTGACACCTGAATCCTGGGACTGGTGGCCAAAGCTGTCACCAGTCCTTTGTGTCACTGGGTCTCCTAGCCCAAAGGCCTACTGCACTCTAACCCTCATCCCACCAAGTCACCTGGATACCAAGGCTCTCACGTAGCAAGGGGCAACAGGCTCCCAGCATCCCGGTGGCTCTGTGGCAAGGCACATGACCAAGATCCAAATCCTGGCTCTGCCCCCAGGAAAGTCTCCTTCAGATGTGGACTTACTGTGGGATCAAGGGTAGAGACTTGGTGGCCAGTCCTATCTGTCCACATTCCCTCCTCCCAGCTTCAGAAATAGCATCATGACTCAACTAGAGAAAGTTTGGCTGAGCCATCGGGGGCCTCCAGCTTGATAACTGTTCAGTGTGGCACAGGGAAGCCACGCTTAAATTCCTGAGCCAATCAGAAGGTGATGTGGGGAAACAGACCATCTACTCCCATAGGGCAGCAGACTCCAAGTCATACCTGGAGAGCACAGCACCCACTTTTCCTAATGCCTGGCAGGCTTAGTGGCTTCTGACTTACCCTCTTCTACTGACTAGAGAGCAGCTACTCGGAAACACAGGATTGGAGCAGCAGACTCCACAGTACAGGGTCTGGCAGCATCTCCTAGCTAACCAGCTCCTTTATTTAAAAAAAAAAACAAAAAAAAAAAACTAGGGGTATTTTTGGGTGGGAAAGTGCCTTGGAAACAACACAGATTCACCTAAGTTCCCTGATGACCAGTCATTTTCATCACAAATGTAATAAGGATAATTCAGAGAGTTTTGCTTAAGTCATGTACCAGGCTGCAGGGTAGTTGTCTGTTGGGTGGTTCCCCAATTTTGATCCCACTGCAGCTGGCAGGTGTATTTTCTCTTGTCAGAGGGGAATCCACCAAGTCTCTCTCTGCTGTCTGTTATGCCCGAGGCTCAACAGCCCTTCACACCACCTCACAGAATCATAGACTTACAGAATGAGAGGCCACTCAAGGTCATCAGGCCAACCTCTTTGTTCACAGATGAAGACCCTGAGCAACTCGACACAGAAAGCTGGTGGCAAAGGTGGATTAGGAACCCATTCTCTCGCCTTACAGCCAGCCCCATCAGCCAAGGAGATTTTGCAGAGGCTATCCCACTCACTTGGACACACACATATCAATACTGAACATGGTAGGCTGGGCATAGTGGCTCACACTTGTAATTCTAGCACCTTGGGAGGCTGAGGTATAAGGATCGCTTGAGGCCAGGAGATCCAGACTAGCATGGGCAACATAGCGAGGCTCTGTCTCTACAAAAAAATTTTAAAATTTAGCTGATTTTGGTGGTGCATGCCTGTAATCCCAGCTACTTGGGAGGCTGAGGTGGGAGGATCACTGGAGTCCAGGAGTTCTGCTGTGAGCTATGACTGCACTACTGTACAGCAGCCTGGGTGTCAAATGAGACCCTATCTCAAACATCAACAACAACAACAACAACAACAAAACCTGAAGATAGTGCTGGAAACTACCTGAGAATATTGGCTATAGTCTAGGAAAGGTAGCAACTAAAATAACTTCTCAATGAGTTCTCAAGAATTCCTATTTGTAAAGAAAAAGGCTTATCAGAAAGATTATAGGCCAGGCATGGTGGCTCATGCCTGTAATCCCAGCACTTTAAGAGGCTAAGGTGGGAGAATCACTTGAGCCCAAGAGTTCAAAACCAGCCTAGGGAACATAGGCAAGACTTCATCTCTATAAAAAAATTTTAAAATTAGCTGGGCGTGGTAGTCCCAGTTATTCTGGAGGCTGAAGAGGAAGGATTGCTTGAGCCCAGGAGGTCAAGGCTGCAGTAAACCATGATCGTGCCACTGCATTCCAGCCTGGGCGACATTTTTGAGTTGAGACCCAACTCAAAAAAAAAATTATAAATACATTCACACTGGATGACATGGATGCTTGACTATCCAGAACCAACAATGTAGATTTCAGAACAGAAATTACATTATAGAGCATGAAAGACCTTAGAGTCAGGTGCAACGTCCACCCAGTCAGGTTCACAGGTGGTAACATGATAATCCTGAGCTAGAAGAACTCCAAATAAGATAACAGAAGCTTCAAGAGCACAGAAAAGCATAGGAGATAATGCCACGAAACCTGAGCAGACCACTCCAAAATTTGACTTCAACAGCGTGCTGCCATATTGGCTTCAATTTTGTTTTGTTTTGTTGTGAAAGAAGTAAAACATTGCAGACAAATGTGAAGACGCTGTGTATTCCACTCCAAGTACACTCCCCTGCCATCCCAAAGAGATTCTCCAGCTTCAGTTTGATCTTTTTACTCCCATATGTTTTCTTGTTTACAGCATACACATGTATCCATAAATGATAATTAGCATCGCTCTGCATGTTTTTATATTTGGTGTAAATTATAGATGCCATCATTAGGGGCACTTCAATCCTCAAGTGTTCTTCAGTTTTATCCATGCTCTAGTTCTGGCTCCCTCACTCCACAACTCACTTAACTGTTAAAGGATATGGATTCTAATTTTTCACTATTACAAACAGTGCTGTGAGCACCATTCTTCCGTAAGTCTCTCTACATACACATGTGAGAATGTCTCTGGACTATATACCTAGGAAGTGACACTGCTATTCTGCAGAAGTGAGAAAATTGCTAACAGCTATTGAACACTTAACCCATGACAGCCCATGCTAAGAGGCTTCTTTCTACACATTATCTTATTCTTCACAAAATCTCTTTGAGAGGGATTCTGTTATCTACCCAATTTACAAATAAATAAACTGACCCTTAGGAAGTGTATTTTGCTGAGGTTATACAGCTAATGAAGGAAAGTGAAGGTTGCTAAACCCAAGACAGCCCAAGCCAGTTGCCAGGGCTTTTACCTAGTATGACAGTGGTTCTCAAAATGTTGCCCCCAGAGCAGCGACATCAGTGTCACCTGGGAACTTAGGAGAAACAGGAAGCCTCAGGACCCATCTAGACTGACAAAATCAGGAACTCTGGGATGGATCCAGTGGCCTGTGGTTCACCAACTCAGGTCAGTGTGATGCCTACTCAAGTTTGAGATGCCCTCAAGCTCCATGCCCTCCCCCACCTCCAAATCATGGGTTAGTTCCACAGAGCCACAGGGTCTGTTCTTTTCCTTCAGGATTTAGAATCTAAATGATTTAACTGGTTTGTCAAGAGCTTAGGGCATACAAAAGCTCCTGTCTCCAGTAACTAATGATTCCATAAGCGCCTTAAAGGAGAGCCAAATTAACAATACATGTATTTTTACTCTACTAGATGTTGCCAAAATTTTCCCCCCAAATGTGGTTGCATCAGTTACACTATGACAAGAAATGGATAAGGCTTCCCATTTCTCCACATTCTCATTATCATTTTGCATTGTCAGAAAAAATTAGTTTTTGCAAATTTGAGGGTAGAATTCTACTAAGGTTTTAATTTGCATTTCCCTGATTAATGGTAATGCTGAACATTCCCTCTGATTGGTCAGCTCTGTTTGCTGAGAGAGATCACTCACACTGAAAGGAAAGAGATGCTTGCAGTGACAGAACCAGGCAGTTCTGAAAGATGACCCACATTGATTTAGTTCTGAAATAATTAGCTCTAAGGAAATCTCATGTAGAAGCCCAGGGTACCCAGAGTTCCTGGAGTCCCACATGTGAAGGGGGTGGTAGCCTGACCTTGCCTTTTCACCTCTGTGGCAGCCAGCCCCTTAGGGTCTCAGGGATTCTGAAGACTCTGGTCTGTCCCAGAGTAGAAAAGGACCAATCCAGGATGGCATGAGTATCTTTGGTTGAGGCAGGAAGGGAAGCCCAGCTTGTGTGACCCATGTAGCAAACCCACGGACCTTCTACCCAGTGGAGTGCATGCCCTCAAGCCCCTCAGTACCTCAGCATCATACTTTTCATTGATAGCAGGCTCAGTGGTGACCAGCTTCATCCTGTTGGCAAATCTCAGTGAAGAGAGCTGAAAACCAGACCAGGTAGATATCAGATGGCTCCCACCAAAGTGAGACCCCATAGATTAGTCTCAGAGACCCTGCCTGCCCTTTCCTAGCTCTTCGGGCTACCTTGTCCACACTGGTTCACTTCCCCTAGAGGTCATTGTTCAAAGGGACTCTTGGCAGTGGGGTGGGGAGTGGAGCAAGGAGAGCAGGAAGTTGACAAAGGGCACATATTGCAGCCTGGTCCTTGTCACATAAACTATGAGGATACACATGGGACTATTTCTGTATCCAAACCTGACCATCTTCTATCTCCATGCCTTGCTCAAGCGATCCCAGGCTAAGGGCCGTTTCCTCCCTTACACTCTCTGCTTTCCCACATTCTACTTTCCCTCCAAGGCCAGCTAAAAACTCCTTCCTGGTGTTCCGGTAAGATGGCAACGGCATAGGTGGAATTGTGAGATTCTCCGAACGTGGGTTTCCAAAAAGACTCTTGCTTTCCTTCCCCCACCCCCCTGCCCACCGCCAGCTGCACTAGTCCGAGGCCCGGGTACCCTCGGTCCCACGCAGGGCTGGATATTGCGGCCCCCGGCTACTGCCGCGGGCGCGGGAGTCTCGGGTCTCGGCTCCCTCCCTGGCTACATCGTCTCGCCCAAACCAAGCCGCCGGTCACCCAGGGAGGCTCTGGGCACCCGCCCCTCAGAGATACCAAGTCCATTTCTGGCTGAAATACCCTGTGAGCGATTTAGGGTCACTCTCGCTGCTCACCGCCTGCCCTTTGGAGTTTTGGAGCTCTGGAGCTCTGGAGCTCTGGGCCCACCCTGGCTGAGAGACTCAGCGCCCAACCCCATGCTTGTGTAATGGAACAGCATATCTTGAGAAGGTGCTGACTGAAGGCTCTCAGCTCCAGAGGAGGGAACTCCCGACCCCCTCCTCCACCCCAACCCACTGATGGTGCCCCGGATCCAGCACCCAGCTGTGCAGCTGATCCCTGGTGCCTCCCACGCCACCACAGTCCATCATAGTGGATTGCCCAGGGACCCAGACGAGCAGAGAGAAAGGATCCACGAAAGTGAAATTGCCACCTCAGCCATTCTCCAGGCAGAGATTTGCATTGCCCCGCCCACCTAGGAGAAGCCTCCACCTCAGTTCCTAAGGTAATGTCGCTAAACAGAAGACAAAGCCCCTCCCCTATGCTGAATCAGACAAAGGCAACTAAGCGTCCCAGACTTCCCAGCCAGCAAGCTAAAAGAAGAAATGCAAGCTGCAGTAAATTTAGCTGTCTGCAATGAAAGTAAGGGGAGAGGCTGGAGATCAGAGATGAAGAGACTTTAGATACTCAGGAAAGATTCCAGAGCTAGTCTGATTTCTTATTTTGACTTTTGATTTTATCACTTTGTTTGTTTCACTCACTTCTGTTTGCTTATTGACTTACACTATCTGTTTGTGTTAGGCAAAACACATCAAAAGGCATGCTTTTATTGGTCTGCCTTTGTGTAGCTACCAGTATTCTCTAGGGAATTTTCCTTACATGATTTTTTTCACTTCTCTCTGGCCTAGTGTCTCTTTTTCACCTGTTAGTTGGTATGTATGTCTGTTTTCCTTCTCACTCTTCTCCCTTTCTAACTTCCTATTGACCCCCCTTCCTCCATTATTTTCCTCTTTTGTACCTCCTTTTGTTCCAGGGACCAAACCTACATTCCACTGCACAGACAGATTGTAAGGCAGTGGGAGATAGGTTCCAGTGGGTTCATACACTGGTTGGTGGATACTGGAATCAGCATATAGATTCTCAATCACAGCTTCCCCCTCAATTAAACCTCAAAACTGCAAAAAGTACAGCCGGCAGCCCACACTCCAACCTCAAAAGTGAACAAAGCCAGAGGACCCTCACAAGGAAGAACAGGAGATTGCACAAGCGAAACAAAAGCAACCCCACCTTCCCTGAAAAACAGAAT
>CAUYQG010113403.1:0-13732 GCA_963574415.1 Tarsius wallacei
CCACTTGAGGCAATACACCTATCAAGATGCTTTTTCCACTGCCCAAAACAGTTTTTGAACTCATTTGTTGCCTTTTAGTGCTTCTGCTATTTTTTTCTGCCATTTTGTTTCACCTCTTCCACATTGGCAAAACGTTTCCCTGTCAGGACTTTTTTCATTCAGGGAGACCAAAGTCACTCAGGGCAAGATTGGTGAATAGAGGAGGGTGGGATGTGGGGGTCATGCATTTTGGGTCAAAAACTGCTGTACGCTCATGGGTGTACTTGTAAATCACCCATCATGAAATAGGCAAATGCGTTGGAAGAATCTCCAAGAAAAAATTCAGTGAAGTCGAATGCAGCCTCTCACAACAATGCTAGCTGGTACACTGATGCTGATGGGTTCCTAGAACACTTACTTAGCAGGCAAAGCCTGTACTGCAAGGGGCCTGCCCTCCAAAAAGCAATTTTGTTTTTTGTTTGCCCCCCCCCCGCCCCGTATATGTTTTCATCCACAGTTCCTGGCTCATAACTCTCATGGCCCTTATTTCAAAGCTGAGGAACTTCCTTCAGAATCAGCCTTAGCAAACAGAACTTCTCTCTTGACCTTCTCCTGCCCCACTTCTGAACCCTGTTTCTTCCTCTCCCCAACACAGGAAACTTCTTCCTTTCTGTCTTGGAGCTGGCCATAAAGAAATTCTCTGACATACCTTGTCTGATTGCAGGTCCCAAGACCGCCATTTCAGAAGGGGTCTTTGCTCCATACCCTGGAGGAAGGAGGGTTGCACAGAGAGGTCAAGAATCTGGACACAGAGGCCTTGCTGGGTTTCCCCACTCAGTCTATTAGTAATAGATCCTTCTCTTTTTGTCCTGTCACATTTCCACATGGTTGTCATTGTATCTACCCAATGAAGTCTCCATAAAGGCCCCAAGAGGACTGGACTCAGGGGGCCCAGGTAGCGGAACACCTGAAGATTCCTGGAGGGGGTGTGCCCAGGGTGGGACAAAAGCTCTTTGCCCTTTCCCATACCTTGCCCTACACGTCTCTTCACTGTCATCTTTGTAATAGCCTTTATAATAGACAGTAAGCGTGCGTCCCTGAGTTCTGTGAGCCACTCCAGCAAATTGGTAAAACCCAAAGAGGAGGTCATGGGACCCCAGCTTTTGTTTTCTGAGTGTTTCTCTGTCACCCAAGCTGGAGGGCAGTGGCATGATCATGGCTCACTGTGGCCTCAACCTCCCTCCTGTAGTAGACTACAGGTATGTGTGACCACGCTGGTTAATTTTTTGATTTTTTGTAGAGACAAAGTCTCACTATGTTCCCAGGCTGGTCTCGAACTCCTGGGCTCAAACAATCCTCTCATCTCAGTCTCCCAAAGTGCTGGGATTACAAGTGTGAGCCACCACACCCAGCCAAGAATCCCAACTTGAAGTTGGTCTGTTAGAAATTCCAGATCCAGACTTGTGACTGGTTTCTGAAGGGAGGCAGTCTTGAGGACTGAGTCTTCAACTTGTGGGGTCTGACATGATTTCTAAGTCAGAGATAGGTCCCGTTCACTGGTGTCTCCTGCAGAATGAATTGCTTACATGGCATGTGGGGAAAAAAAATCTCCATACATTTGGTCCCAGATGTTAATTGTTAATTGTTGTTGTTGAGCGAGAGAATAGAAAATCAGTTTGAGGGGGTTTTTTTTCCACTCAGAGTGAGACACAGATGAATATCAATATAAAAAGACATCTGAACACGGTCACATTAAGCAGCATGTCTGAGTGCTTCAGAGTGTTCTCACGTTTGAACACCCACCACAGTGGAGACCATGACCTCTTGCTACATGAACCCCTATTATTCACTCCACTACACTTTTGTTCAAACAGAAACCAAAATCCCAACATTAGCTAAGAAACTTTTGTGGAAACAGGGTCACTGCCAAATGTAATCGCTACATCGAACTTTTGCCTTCTCCCCAGTAAGGAGATAGCATAAAAATACAAATAGATAACATGAGTCAAACTGAAAAGGCAAATTCTAATCATCAGCAAAGATAACATGACAGAAGTTGGAGATTGTCTTTGACAGCTAAATTCAGGACTGTCTGCCATTGTTTCTTGCTTTCATGCAGCACCACAGCTTCTGAGGAAAAAAAATGGTTCTGGCTTCGACAGAATCTCCATGATTATTTGTATCTTCTGGGTGAAACTCGAAAAGACAGTGCTAAGAGACCCGATGCCAACCCAATTTCAGTCTTGGAGGTGAAATCCTGTGCTGTGTCCTATCTCTCCCCCTCCTTCCCTCCAACTGCCTAGGGAATGTCCATTGAGCTCAATGCTATCATTTGAGAAAAACGTTCCCAGTCTTAAAAAAAATTTTTTTAAATAAAAAAAATTTGGCCTCCAGTTTCAGCTTGTGGTGAATTTTTCTGTTTGAATTACAAAGGGCTGGAAGACAGAGGGGAACATGAGAGGGTTAGAATGGAAATACTGACTGCTTTCTGACTTTGCTGGTATTGACAAGAATCTACTCGAATCTCACAGATACAGACACAAACCTTGCATTCTGAGTTTCTTGTGGGCTTCTCGATGAGAGAGACAGAAGTGTGGACTGCACTGGAAATACCCTGCTGAAAAGACCCTGACTAAAATTGTGAAACTGAGTCTTCAGGCTCTGACGTCGCTAACTGACCATCGGAGCAATGCATTCCTAACTCATATAACCTGTTAGAATGCACGAAGAGGAATGAACCTTTTTCCTTAACTGTATGGCCACCCGAGAAGGAAGCAGCGCCTGCCGGGGCATAGATGCTTCTCGAACAGTTGTCCAATACTTAAGAGGAAGGGCCCAGTCTTGACCAGGGCATAGGAAGAGCCTCCTCGCATAGCTTGGTATTCCCAAGTGTCTTCTGTCTTTAGACAACGTTTCTTGGAAACTTGGAATAAAAAGCTTCCATTATTTTGCTCTTTCAGGAAATGATTCATAGTATTTCCAAAATCAACAGAATCTCTCTCCTACAGTGGAGTGCCTGAATTCCCAGAGCAGGAGCTGCTCCCGCAGACCTCCACAAAACCCCTATTTACTGAGTTGATATCTGTCAGCCTCTCATCTGCTGGCAATTCTGGCACTTCAGTTTCAAATAAAGCGTGTAGAATTAAAAATATATGTATTTTTTTAATTAAAAAATTTGGAATTTCTAGTCTCTCTGAAGCACACTCAGAGTCCTGCTGCTGTCTTCTAGAAGAAGCATTTGATGCTGCTGCTGGAAACGTGTATGGGAGAGTAGGGAGAAGGCTGGACATCAGACTCCAGAACTTGGCCCTGGATCTGTGGCTTACTGGCAGTGGGACCCTGTGCTCATCCCACAACCCCTAAGCCTCAGTTTTCTCAAATACAAGAATTTGAAAGCCAGGTGTAGTGGCTCATGCTTATAATCCCAGAACTTTGAAAGGCCGAGGCAGGAGGATTTCTGGCTGAAAGTACACGACCAACCTGGGCAGCATCCCTGTGTCAATAAAACCAAAACAAAACAAAACAAAAAATTAGCTGGTGGCACACGCCTGTAGTCCCAGCTAATCGGGAGGCTGAGGCAGGAGGAACTCTTGAGTTCAGGAGTTGGAGGCTGCAGTGAGCTATGACTGTGCCACTACACTCCAGCCTGGGCAACAGACTCTGCCTCCTAAAAATTAAATAAATAAAATAAAATAAGAATTTTAACACTGCCTACTGGAATTTATATATGACCATAAGACCTAGTTTTGTTTTGTTTTTTTTGAGTTGGAGTCTTACTCTGTCGCTCAGACTGGAGTGCAGTGGCTGCTCCCGGCCACCGCAACCTCGACCTGTTGGGCTCCGGCGATCCTTCAGTCCCAGCCTTCCAAGTAGCTGGAACTATAGGTGCACACTACCACACCCGGCTAATTTTTTGATTTATTGTAGAGATGAGGTCTCAACAAGTTGCCTAGGCAAGTCTCAAACCCGTGGGCTCAGACAATCCATTCACCTCGGCCTCCCAAAGTGCGGAATTACAGGCTGAGCCATCAAGCCCGGCTTGTTTTTTTTGAGTTGGAGTCTCACTCTGTCGTCCAGACTGGAGTGCAGTGGCACACTCCCGGCCACCGCAGCCTCGACCTACTGGGCTCTGGTGATCCTTCCACCTCAGCCTTCCAAATAGCCAGAACTACAGGTGCATGCTACCACACCCAGCTAATTCTTTTTTATTTATTATAAAGATGAGGTCTCATCAAGTTACCTGGGCAGGTCTCTAACCTGTGGGCTCAGGCAATCCATTCACCTTGGCCTCCCAAAGTGCTGGGATTACAGGCTGAGCCACCGATCCTGGCCAAGACCTAGTATTTTTAAGAGACATGACAACCAAGACGTTAAACAAAGTAATATCTGAATATCATCGTGTGCACAATTACTTGGAATCAGGATAGGATGCTACTTCTGCCTTGCAGTGGGGCAGACACCTGTGTGCTTGGCAAAGCATTCCCAGACAGAATTCCTCTAAGTGGCTGGCAGGGTTGGTAGCAGGATTTAGGCAGATGTTTGTGATCAGTGAGACCCCCCCCGACTCCCATATGATCTTCTAGAGAAAAATCAGTGCTGTTCTGACAGCCCGCAGGTGAAAAAATACTTCCCAAATCATCTGTCCTGTATACACCATGTGACTCTACTGCTTGTTTTTAGACACTGTGGAACTTGGATTTCTTCTGTTAGAATTCTAGCATCTTCCAAGTGGTTGGATCCCATTATCAAAGACGCATGGGAAGTATTTATATAACCTCAACTCATTTTGCCCTCTGAGGTGAAAGCTGGGGTGTACCAACCACAGGACTGAAATACTCATGGAATCAGTTTTCTGGAAGTTTGCTCAATGCCTTCTTCCTTCCCTAGAAATTGCTTCGGGAGATACTTCTCTCAGTTGAAGGGAGCTATTAAAGAACAGTCAACATAGCCGGACTCGGTGGCTCAGCCTGTAATCCCACTCTGTGGGAGGGCAAGGTGAGTGGATTGCCTGAGCCCGTGGGTTCAAGACCCGCCTGGGCAACTTGGCGAGACCTCGTCTCTACAATAAATCAAAAAATTAGCCTGGCGTGGTAGCACGCGCCTGTAGTTCCAGCTGCTTGGAAGGCTGAGGTGGAAGGATCGCCGGAGCCCAGCGGGTCGAGGCTGCGGTGGCCCGAAGCCTGCCACTGCACTCCAGTCTGGGCGACAGAATGAAACTCCAACTCAAAAAAAAAAAGAATAGTCAACATGGGGGTAGGAAGGCTTGGCCTCCCCAACCCCCCACCCACAGCCCTCTCCGCCCCCTCACCTCCATTTCGGGTATCTTTGAAGAGCCATTCAGTTCCAGAGCTGCCTGGGAGATTGGCTGAGACCTCTGTTGCAACTGCTTTATGGTTCAGCGAACCATTTCCCCTTTGCCCTGTCGAGTTTCCCTTTCTTTCACGTAGGTGGTGTTCTTAGGAGCACGCCCACTCTGAGAGTTAGCCTGGCAGAGACCTATTTCTCTCTTCTCAAAGGGTCCTTTACCGGTATTCTTTTGTCAAGTCTGTCACTGCTTTCAATGCCAGACTTCTTTGGCAGAACCTCCCCAGACCTTCACAATCTACCTTCTCAAGGCAGACCTAAAGTCTTGTCCTCTGCTCTTCTACAGTAAAAACAGGTTATTGTGTCTCCCACGCGCTTTTGAGGTGTGTCTCTGAAAATAATAACAAGGCTTCCACTCCTATCTCCTTTCAGCTGGATCAATAGATTTGGATAAACAAGAGCTAGAGGAAATTCTTGGACCAGAGTTTTTATTCCTATGGGGTTGAGAACCATCCAGAATTTATAAGCTGTGTGCCCTAGGCCAAGGGTCTGCAAATATTCTGGGTTATGTTCTTCTAAGAAAAACTGAACATGCATCTTTAGCTTCCCCACCTTGTGGTATCCCTGTTTCAAATTTAATAACTTTTCTCAGTTGTACTATGAACATAGCTAAGAAATATTAACTCCTTTGGGGTCAGCGTGCACAAAGGTCGTTTTTCCAAGAGAAAGGCGAATATCATGAACAGAGCAAGGTCTTGTAATTTAGCTGCTCCTTCCTAGCCAGAAATAGTCTAAAAGGAATCTAAGTCTTATTTTTATTAAAGAAGGCAGGATATCCTGACAGTCCCTAAAGACTTTTGTTGTTGTTGTTGCTGGGTGGTGGTGTGTTTAAATCATACCCTCTGATATGCTCCACAGTTAGGAAAACGACAAGGTCTGGGCTAGGCTGTGGGCAGACTGAGACAAAGTCTTCTCTCCTAGTAGTGGCAGATCTGGTTTGATAATATAGAACTTTAAGTGGCAGCGACCTTTAAAAATGTGAAGCTCTCAGCTCACTTCTGCTGTCATAACAGACTCTTGAGCAAACCAAGCAGAAAGCAAGAATACAAAAAACATGTAAAGGAGGGCGGTATAAAAATAACCATAGAAAGGTTTTTGGGAAATATGGTCAAATGCACATTAGCATCGAGCATAAACTTGAGGATATGACACAGAATGAACACAGAAAAAAGCATATTGCAAAAGACCATGTAAACAACTTTGGATTTCATAAGAACTTTGACTTGACTTAGTAAGGAAAGAGAGCCCAGGAAGACAGAAAGCTTTCCCCACTTGACTTGACTGTGATTTCATTAACACCAGTTCAGACCTTTGTTCTGATGGAATTTCTACTTCAGCAGCACAGCTTATCAAACAAGTGTTATGCAAACCAGGACATCGAAAGTCATTAAAGATGTAGAGATACCACAGTGATGCCAAAGGCAAGCGGAGCTTCGTTAATTGCCATTTCACGCACCGCACGTGGGGGAGGGTGAAGAAAGGCTGCAGTTAGTTCACGTTTCGGCTCTGAGTGTCCTGTTTCCAACCCAATCGCTGGCCTACTGCTAGGAATGGACAATTGGGGGTTTAAAGCAAAATGGACCTACCTTTTCTGGGGAAGCTTCGTTTATTTTAATGAAGGTAAAAAATAAATGGGACAAAGGGTGTATCATTTCTTTCTTCTCTCCAGCAGAGCTGGTGGACTCTATGCCTACCTGCTGTCTCCAGGCATAGGTCTTTGCCTGTACATGCCTCCATTTTCACATGGCTCCAGGGCAGGTGGAGGCAGAGAGAAAGTGGAGAAAAGCATGTCACACTGGCTAACAATCACACCAATGCAGTATGAAGTGGATGTGGCCAGCGAGGGTGTAACGTGATGCTGCTGGCTTGCGGTGTTCTTGCACAGCAAACATGGGGGCACATAAACAAATGCACATCGAGTTGTGCAGGTAATTGATTGAGGTGCATTTGCCTTTTCTGCAACTATTTGAGGCCCTTAAATGTGAGATATATTTCATACAACAGCTGACTCGTCTGGAAATGCTACAGATATCTCAGAATGCAACTTGTCAATACAAGAAGAGTAACTGAAAGGGAGATATTCTTATGTCTCTTTGGAGTAGACTTAAAGTGTGTATTTTAATCTTTTATTCTGCCGCTCTTAGATCGAATACAGTATGCAAAAAGCACCTCATTTATGCGACAGTTGGTGAGGCAAGAAAAGAGACACTCCAAGATTTAAAGGTTTTTCTCTAGTTCTAGGGAAATGATAACATTTGATATTTGTAATTCAGGCTAAGTGTTTGGATAAACGGATTAAACAAGCTGTTTAGATATAATATTTTTCTAATGGGATGCAAAGCTGCAAATAATACCAAGTAAAGAAACACTTATAAGCTAAGAGGTGAAATTGTAACTAAGAAAGATCAGCGATAAGGGAATATTGTTTTCTGATACTAAGGTAAATTTTGAAGCAGGAGTCCTCATTCAGTCAATCAGGACTTGCCAGTGACTTTGAAGGGCCCATTGAGTAGATCTATTGGACATTTGTTAATACTGTGCTTTTTTCTTCATCCACTGCCCATCCTCAGTGTCCTTTCTCCATGATTTACTGAGCTTCTTTGATCAGGAAAGGGAGGACAATCTGGAATGTCTCCTTCTCATGTGTTCCCCATGGACCTAGGCTGATTGAATCCAACCTACACATCTCCTTTCCTAGGGGATGTCAGAACCTTTGAGAATAGAAAAGTAATTCCTCCTCACATAAAAGTCTATATACTGTTCTGTATTCAGTTAGAAAAACCATGGCAGGTATTTCAGACATGAGGGATTTAATACTGGGAAATGTTTACAAAGGTATTGGAAGAGCTGAAAAGGCAAAAGGAAGAAGGGATGCTATACACAGATCTGAAATATCCTGATGCTTCTAGGCTGCCACTCATGAGCCTGTTCTTGATACTAGGAAGCTATGGATGCTGCTACTTCAGGGACTGGAATTGTCAAAATTGTGACCCCATGGCTTAGGCTATAGTCAAGAGATTCCACTTCTGGCTATGGTAGCTGCTTTTGAATTTAGAAGTACAAAGTTTCTCCCTTTCTCCTTTTTTAAAAAATTTTTTTATTTTTTGAGTTGGAGTCTCATTCCGTCGCCCTGACTGGAGTGCAGTGGTATGCTCCTGGCCACAGCAGCCTCGACCTGCAGGGCTCGGGTGATCCTTCTGCCTAAGCCTTTCAAGTAACTGGAACTATAGGCGTGCGCTTCCACGCCCGGCTAATTTTTTTTTTGATTTATTGTAGAGATGAGGTCTCGCCAATTTGCTCGGGCGGGTCTCAAGCCCGTGGGATCAGGCAATCCACTCACCTCAGCCTCCCAAAGCTCTGGGAATACAGGCTAAGCCACGGAGCCCGGCTCTCCAACCTTTTGATCTTTCCCAGTGCCTGCCATTGGCAGGTACTGATAGGAAGTCATTTTAAAGGAGTCTGAGAATTATAATGTGGGGACTTACAGTCCTAAGCAATACAGAACAAATTATAAATAGTTAAATATAAAGCTGAGAAACAACAGATACATAATCAACATCATCAAACAACTAGCTATAAAGCAAAGCTTCCTAAAATTTTTTTTTAGGCCATAGCATGCATGAAATTGGGATAAACTGGAAGAAATTTAGGACCTCTATGTGGGGCTTGGTAAAACCATATGTCTTAGTCTGTATATGCCACTATAAAATACCTGGGACTGGGTAATTTATAAAGAACAACAATTTAATTCTCACAGTTTTGGAGATGAAGGTGCCAGCCGGTGTGGCATCTGGTGAAGGCCTGGTTTCTGTGTCCAGGATGGCACCTTGTTGCTGAATCCTACAGAGGGGAGGAAAGCTATGTCCTCACATAGTAGAAGGGACCAAAGGGCAAGAGAATGCTCTCTTCAACCTTAAGTCCTTTTTGAAGAGTACTAACCCCATTCATGAGGATGAAGCTCTCATGACTTAATCACATCCCAAAGGTCACACTTCTTAATTCTGTTGCATTGAGGATTAGGTTTCAACATGAATTTTGGAGGGGACACCATCATTCAAACTATAGTACCATCTGTTGCATTTTGTTTATAATTATGATGAATAAATGTAATATAGCATATAAGGGAAGAAATTAGATATTGAATTTGTCTGAAATGTCTAAATAAAATATTTCAAAATTTTAATGATAAACTTCAGCTTGCTTCCATAAACCTAACTTTTTTAATGTTGTGGTTTATACTTGAAATGGCTATATGCAATTCTTACAGATGTTCTTCAAATTCTGGATGGTTATTATTGGTGAGAAACAGTTAACAAGTGGTTGGTAGGGGAAGTAAAATCTTAAAATATGTCAATTTCAACATTCATTGATATTGAAAACATATTTAGAGACTAACAACCCTCCTTTTTCTTTAGACAAACATAATATTGACATTTCTTGGGAGTAATATGGATGGTTTTTGAATTCCATAAAAATGTTCAAATCAAGTTAATGTGTTCCTATCATACACACACTGTTAGCATAGCTCCCCTACAGCTTAGATGTTCCTAGAAGGACCCATTGACTCTGAACAGGTGGAAGAATTGAATAAATGGGGCTAAGCTCCTGCCCAAGCTCCCCAATCCTATTCTCTCTGCTCTTCGGGGACCCAGAGCACACACTTCCCCAGCAGGACACACCCTTCTTATTCACAGTGAGTCCCTGTTGGTGGTTCCAATGGCCTCCTGAAGGAGGGGCCAGGTGATGAAGCACCTCCTTGACTGCAATCCCTGCATCATGGCAGAGTGAGGGTAATGGCCCTTGTTCTGCACGCCTTCTGCAGGAATCTTGGGGCACACCATCACACCTCACTCCACGAAGGCGTCAGTATCACACAATGCAATAATACCACTGTGGCACACAAATTGGGCAGCTCCGCCCTCAAAACCAACAAGCACCTCATAATTTTACTTACTGTGGGTTTCAAAAGTTTATTTGAGTATAGTTTTGCTTAAAACTCCTTTCACTGGTTGGGCATGGTGGCTCACACCTGTTATCTCAGCACTTTGGAAAACTGAGGCAGGAGAATTGCTTGTGGCCAGGAGTTCGAGGCTGTAGGAAACTGTGATCACACCACTGCACTCCAGCCTGAGCAAGAGAGACCCTGTCTCTAAAACAAAACAAAACAAAACAAAACTTTCAATGATTTTTAAAAGCCCAATACACAGAGATGTATCTCAACAAAAAAAAACCCAGACAGATTTCTATATCTTTCCAGGAGAACTTTGCATTGCGGCTTTGAATAAGAATGTTGAAAATATATCCTCTCATTAGCGTGGTCGGCAGCTCTCAGACGGATCCCAATGGTCCTCACCTCCTAGCATCCATGGCCTGAGTGTGAGCTGAACTCAGTGGTTTGCAGCAAGATCAGGCAACAGAAGGACCTTCATTTCCATCCTACCTACTCTCTCTTGGTCTTTCACTTGCTCACTCTGGTTGAAGCCTGTTGCTATGTTATGGACTGCCCTATGGAGAGGCCCTCGTGGCGAGACACAGAGAGACACATTTAGCCAACAGCCAGAGAAGAATGGAGGAACTTAGTCCAACAACCTAGGAAGAATTGAGCCCTACTGACCATCGCATGTGGGGCTTTGAAAGTGTATCTTCTTCCATGGAACGCTGGCATGACTACAGCCTCGTTGACACCCTAATTATAGCCTGTAAAGAACCCTGAGTCAGAGCACCTTGGCAAAGCTGTACCCAGATTCCTGACCACAGAAATTGCAAGATATTTGTGTTTTTTTGTTTTTTGTTTGTTTTTGAGATGAAGTCTCACTTTGTAGCCCACACTGAAGTGCAGTGATACACTCATGGCTACTGTAGCCTCTACCTGCTGGG
The DNA here is from genome assembly GCA_963574415.1 of Tarsius wallacei. Lineage (NCBI taxonomy): Eukaryota > Metazoa > Chordata > Mammalia > Primates > Tarsiidae > Tarsius > Tarsius wallacei. The sequence continues at coordinate 11,221 of CAUYQG010113403.1, forward strand.
CTCAGACGATCCTTCCGCCTCAGCCCTCCAAATAGCTGGAACTACAGGCGTGTGCTACCACATCTGGCTAATTTTTTGATTTATTGTAGAGATGAGATCTCACCAAAGTGCCCAGACTAGTTTCAAACCCTGGGCTCAGGCAATCCTCTTACCTCTGCCTCCCAAAGTGCTGGAATTACAGGTGTGAGCCACTGTGTCCCGGCTAGCAAGATATTTGTTTATTATTTTAAGTGGCCAAGTTTTGGGTTAATTTGCTACCCAGCAATAGATAACAAACATAGTCAATTTTTTTCAATGGGCAGAATTAAGTTCATAAAACATTTGATATTCTTTCACAGTATCTCCAGAGTTCATTATTTGCACAAACTATGAGATCATTTGAAGAATGCCAAGTTTTGAAAGTTAGGAAAAAAACCAGCAGTAACTCTCATAACATGACTCTTCTATTTTATGCATAGATTTAGGATCTATGTGTTGGATCATTCATAAGTATCAATGCCTTGTAATAGATTTTGTGACTAATAACCAAACAGATGCAGTCTTAAGAAAAAACATCCAGATACTTCATACTGGTTTGCTGGGGAAAAAAAAAAAAAGCTGGGTTTTGTCCTAGACTGCTCCTTTATTGAGACAGAGCTAATAATTTTTAAATAAAATTCAAGGCTTTTACTTACTCTCAAAACAAAACTAATGTTTATTATTAAAATACTGAAAAAAAAAGAGCCCTAAAAAGAAAATTAAGATTTCCTGTTATCCTACACCTAAAGACAATCATTACCAACATTTTGGTGTATAGCTGGTAGGTGTGATTTTACCCTTTGCCCTTCCTGCCGTTCCTGGATGAAATCTATGCAGACCTGATGGCCAGAGCTCTGGAAACCATCCCAAGAGCATCAAGATGAGAATCTCACTGTACGGACAGTATGAAACCTTGATGGAAGGTAGAATGGTCATGGGTCTCAGGCAATATCTTAAGGCACCAGCCTGAGATACCTACCTATTTTTGTGACTCTTTTATGTGTCACAAAAATAAACTCCTAATTTGTTTAAGCCTTTGTTTCAGGTTTCTATTATTTGCAGTCAAACATAATTCCTAGCTGACACGGTGTCTAAGAGAATAACATGGTGACTCTTTGTTCATGAGGTAGCTGTTTTAATGAGATTTTGTCAGGTTCACACTGATAGTTGTTGCCTCTATTCTTGTATCAAACAGTGAACCAGCACGTGTTGTGTGACTGATACATTCCAGGTTCTGTCTGGGGCACACACAACAAATTGGGTGCAGATCTCACCTACCAAAATGAGACAATGTACTAACTGGGGGAAATGACAAATCTTAAGAAGCATTAATAGAAAGTAAATAAATCATTCTCCTGGGATCAGATCAAACATGAAACAAGGAGCTGAGGAAACAGTGACATGGAAAAAGTCTAACTTTAAAAATGTATCCAGCAGATTTAGAAATGTCCAATGGCATTTTCTTGCCTCAGTTAGACACTGAATTATATTTTCAATTTGATTATTTTCCATGTCATATATGCTATTTATGCCATATATATAATATATTTGCCTATATATTGGGGGTAGTTTCTAACATTCATAGATAGGGAAAACTTGCACATAGTCTGAATTATCTTTAGAATTCCCTAAAATAACCATAACATAGGATCCACACTCTGTTTATCATCCAGATTTGGAGTCGATCACCATCATCTGGGGATCTGATGAAGTTGTTGTTTATTGGAGCCATATTAAACAAACCAAATGCATCTTTCAGTACTAGAATTGCACTCAGCCTAGCTTCACTTGAGGGGATTGCGGGGGTCCTGCCCCTGCTGGGTCTGGGGTTTCCTGAAGGAGAGACAGATAGGCAAATGAAGGAACTTACGACGAAATGATATAGATGGACACCTGCTTCTGGACAGAATGCCAATTTAATGTTAGTTAACACAGAGCTTTTATACCATTCATAAAGGGGCAAGACAAAGAAAATTCCTTCACGTACATATGCTTTAAAAGTTACCACCATCTAGCGGTCTAGAAGCGACAAACAAGCCAAGAACACATCTACTTTCAGTTAATGAGTCTTTATCATAAAGCCAAAAATGATAGTTTTAGTTCAAAGTCCCGGATTATAGTCCTTGAAATGTCTCAAGAAAGTTTCCAAGTGCATATTTCTCCATGTATCAGGAATTTTATTTCTGGGGCTTCTGTGACCTTCAAAGCTTCATAATCACCTCTCTTGTCCAGGTGTCTTCATTACTTTTCTCTTATCCTACAGTGTTTATTTATAAAGAAAACTCAAAAGAAGCTTTTAGTGATGTTTCCCAGGCTCCCAAGGTTACTTTCTGTCTTTAGTTAATTTATCATAAAAGTATCCAGTTAGTAGTTATGAATTCAGTGGAAGCCCACTCTATAAACATTAACTTAGAATTTTAACTATTGAATTAAGTAAAAAACCTTAACGATTAATCTTCATCCTAAATCTGTGAAAACAGGGTTATAAATCACC
>CAUYQG010113408.1:0-33146 GCA_963574415.1 Tarsius wallacei
CCTGTAGTTCCAGCTACTTGGAAGGCTGAGGCGGAAGGATTGCCGGAGCCCAGCAGGTCGAGGCTGCGGTGGCCGGGAGCGGCCACTGCACTCCAGTCTGGGCGACAGAGTGAGACTCCAACTCAAAAAAAAAAAAAAATGATCACTTCAAGCTGTTTTTGTGTTAGTAAACCATAATTTTATTACAAGTTTTATAAGTCTATATTAAACCAAAACACTATGCAGACAATAAAATAGACTATAAAAAGCATAAGCCTTGGAATCAGTTCTAGGTTTAAAACCTACTTCTCAAGCAAGTTGCTTAATTCTCAAAGCCTCAGTCTCCTCATTCATAAAATGAGGATAATAATAAAACCAACTTCACAAGATTGCCGTGAGGACTAAAAAAATAATGTTAAGCTTCTACATAGCAAGGCCAATAAATGGTATTAACCTTATCACAATTTGACAGACATTTGTTGTATAGTTACCCCAGAAGTATGATATAGACTGTGAAACTTGTAGACAAATGCTTTGAGACAGCCCTAAATGAAACCATTAAAAGGCTAGCCAAGATGGCAATTCTGAGTTCCACTTCTCTACTGGTTCCATTTCACAGTCAGTGGCAAAAGCTCAATGTATTCCATGCTCACACAACACTTTGAGATAAAATGGGTCAATTGACAATTGATTCTGGAACAAATTTAAAGCAGGACACTTAAAAGTTTCCTCCTAAGTTTGTTAGACCTGCTCCCCGATCTTTAAACAAAGCCCAACCTCCCTCATCTCAGATCACAGGAAGCTGGGGAGGATACCCTAGGATTCCCCTAAAGGCCCCTTTACTCTCATGGGCTCAACCACCAGCTCCACTCCAGCTCCCTGGCTCTCCAGCATCCTGACTCCATGATCCCGCTCTGACATCGGCCTCAAGCTGGTCTCCTGTGTCAAGATCCACTTCTTCCATTTACCTACCTGCCACCCTATCCATTCAATTCTGCAGGCTGTGTACTGTTCACATGCCCCCTTAGTCTCAGCCTCCTGGAGACCCCTTGCCCAGCTCCCAGCACACAGGACCCACCACACAGTTGCAACCAAATATAATTCAAGAGTCATGGGGTTGGAATGCCATCTACCTGAGCAACAAAGAGCTGGAACTCGTCAGGCAGAATCCATGAGCGAGGGTAGAAGTTGTACTCCTCAGGAAAGAGATTCTGCATGATTCTCACTGCTCTGCTCAGGGTAATTTTACGCACCATCTCCGTCATGCCTGGGGAGAAGAGATGCTGTGAGGTTTGAACAACAGTGGGCCACTAGCTATAAAACAGTTATTATTTGGGACTTTTAAAACCACCCACCCAACATATTCACTTTTTCAGGCAGTTTTTTAAAAAAGGTACGGGTCGCTCCCCACAGTGATGGCTCATGATTTGGAAAGACCTACCAAATTAATGAAAAACTTGGGATATAGACGGGTGTTCTTTTCTCCTTATAAAAATGAAGCATCGGTTAGAAAGAATGAATTTCACCTAGTTTATTATTCTATTCTTTGTCATCCTCTTAGGTGGTGAATAGAGAAGCATTTATATTTTGCACTTTTTAAAACATAATACTTACCCTCTTTAATTTTGAGTCACCATACATACTTCAGGGATTCCTTCCATCTTGTACCCTAGAAAATATCATCTAGTGTACTCTGGTTACATTATGGGAAGCTTAATTAAGTTGCTTTGTTTTAAGGGTTTATGAGAATTAAAAGTATGAAATAGAAAAATACACACCTTTCAGCATAAAATCTGTCTCCTTGAATCAAACACAGGAAGTAAAAAGGATATCATAATTTAGAGTTTAAGGGGGAAAAAGTGCAATCTGTAGGAGTTCTTCAGTTATGAGGACTGACACTGACATTGATCCCAGCTCATTAATTTGCCAGAGGGGATTGAAATGTCTCACTTTTATAAAAGGTTTTTTTAATGGTAAATTTTTATTTCTTATAATATCATTAGTAACTCTGACAAGAGAAAGAAATGAGTACTATATTTCTTAGTAAATTTTAAGCAAATAAATAAAAATTACTGTAAATTTTAGCATACTTATTTCTTAAGGCAAATATTATTACTAAAAATAGAGACTAAAATGGGCCTTCACCTTGAAAGAGACCAAACAATTCCATTACTAACACTAAAAATTTGCTTAGCAAAGCTAATTTTAACAGAAAATACAAAATTCCATGTCAGGTTGTCAGGCCCAAATTATCACACATTCTAAATGGGCATAGTCAGAATGTTTGAGATTTGTCTAAACTCCCACATTCAGGAAGCAAAGGGTAAACATCTAGAAGGAAAGTTTTAAGAACCAACTTGCTTACCTCAGCATATTTAAAAAGAGCAATAAATCTAAAGATCTCAGCTTCAAGATGTCAATTCCCAGGTTTTCATTGTTGTTTAGAAGAATACAGGGAAGGATTAAGTAAGAAATAAAGGAGCTTAGAAATCACTAATAAACTGTGCTCTAACATGGATTCTTCGATATTAAAGAAGGCTCACTGAGGACACTGTTCTGAGCTTCCCAAGAAATGAGTCTGGAAAATTACAGCTATTTCCTTTCATTCCCTCACAATTTAGACTTTTGAGTTATAAACACTGGAACTGAACACAAAGTAAACAAAATAAAATTTCAACTTTTTGGGAAACTTTTACTTGTATTTGACTAACATTTTAGTTACAGCATTAAACTGAAAGCTTCATAACTAACTGTAATACAGCACCTTGCTCTAAGTAGATGATGCCTCCTGACCAGGTCGTGTTGTGGTATTTTTTGCATTTTAGTGTCATTGTGCCAGGGGAAGGTTCTCTTTTAGAAAGTCCTCCGCAGGTCAGAAGGACTCACACCACACAAACAGAAGACTTGTGAGTACATGAGGACAGTTTGAATGCCCCAGAAAAGTTTTGTGAAAATCAATGCCCAGGAAGTTGAGTAAAAATTCATCTTAAACCTGCAATGACTCCATTTGTAATATGCGTTATCAGTCTCCACACCAGTTAATAGGTGTTTCCAAGTTTACGTTTGTGTCTCCAGTAAGTTCTCTACTGAAAACAGCCAATTTAAGAAGCACCTCTACCAGCCAATGGCTACTTTTTCCTGAACATTTCCTGCCCGCAGGCTGTAGACAGCTCACCCCTACCCCTGCTTGAATGCCTATCTCTAGGAGGCACCAGTGTAGACCTCTGTCAATCCACTTACCACCAAACCTTTGTTCCTCCTCCCTATCTAAGCTGTGTTCCCACCCATTGCTGACAGAAAAAGAGCCTCTGGCCTCTCAATAGATCCCATGTGGAAACTGCCAGCGTTCTTGCCTTTGGAGGTGGCAAAGGGACAGGTGTGTGGAGTGGCATCTTCTCTCACTATGGCCCTGACAAGCATAGCTGGGTTTCTAGCTGAGCCAGGGTAAATATGTGAAAAGGGAGGTCATGACCAGCCCTGCTGACTCCAGATTCTGCTTTCCTTCCCTAAGCAGCTCCAGCATCTGACCCCACCCCACCTATGATCCCCCACCCCCAGGCTCTGAGACCCATTCTCACCTGAGGTGGAAACTCTAGGTCTAACCATCAGCTCCCCTCTGCTAAAAATTTGATCTTGACTTTGTGTTTCAATTAGCTAAGGAGGATTTCACCTGTTTTCTGAAGCACTGTTGCTTATCCACAGATTTTGGTAACCTATCTTTTGCTCCTGATGCCTGAGTGGCTGCCCTAGCACAGAGCTAAGGCCCTTGCCTTATTCCCCCCAATGCCCCTCCTCTCTCCAACCTCTTCTCTGTTCCCCTCAAGCTCACGATGCAAAGGCTGGAGTCCTCCTGTCTGTGACTTTAGCCCAGTGCCTGGGGCCTTGCCACCTACTAACAGGTTCTTTTGAGACTGCCAACTTGAGTATCTCAATAAGGTCTATCCCTAGATGCCCCTATTGGGGCAGTTGCCCTATCAAGTGGGAAAGTCCCCTAGCTCAGTTAGGAGCTTCTGAACAACAAGGGCTTGCCTCACTGCTTTTCTGAGGCCTAGGTTCTTCTGTCTGCTATCCTGGAGTCTCAAGGCCTCGTGGGTGTCATCCCATTGAAATTAACCAAGAGCTTAACAGTTCAATCCTCAGGCTTGCCCACACAGCCCTGCTTAACCCAATTAACATAAAACAAAAATAAGCTGAGCTACATTTGGAGTACTATTCAATCCAAATATTATTTATATGATAATTCTTGACAAAAACACATTATAACCACCAAACAACAAATAAATTATTTCAGATTCATCCCATTCTCTCTACTCCCATTGCCACTGATTCATTCAACTCTTGACTGGATTCTGCAGCAGCCTCTTGGTTATATCTCTGTTTCCTCTCTCAGCCTTTCCATCCACTTTCAATGTGTCCTTCTGGCTGATCTTCCTAAAATACAAGCTGGCCCATGCCACTCTCTGGCTTAAAGATTTCTCAGTGGCTCCCCAGGCTGTTCTTGGGTACCTGCACATTGCCTCTCCTCTGCCCCAGTCACTTGACCTGCTCTAGCCATCATGGGCCACTCGCCCTTGCTGGACAAGGAGCATGCTCAATGTAGTCTACATCTTGGTGCCAACTCTGCTCCCCTTTTTGGTGATCAAGCCTGTCCATCCCTGAAGGTTCAGTTCCCAACCCAATCCTCTTCTCCAGGATCTCTTTCCTGGCCTGCTCCCTGAGCAAATCTGGGTTAGGCTACATGTCTTGTGCCAAACTCGCACAGCATTCCAGGCTTCCTATAGCACCACACTTATGTTTTATTTTACTTCTCTCTTGACATGCCATTCTACTGTTCTTTCTATCCTCAGAGCCCTGGCCAATTCTGGACAGATGACCACTCCCACAGATCACCGAAGCTCCCTCCCTCTCTGACAGAAAGTCCTTCCTCATGGTGGGCTCTCAGGCTCCATCCATCATGTTGCTTCCATACATCTCAGACCCTAAGGGTCAGCCAAAAAGGTGTTTGGAAGCTGAGAACTGAGGTCTGGACTTTCTTACAGCAAAGACATATCTAAATCAGATTATTTTTATAGAAAATCTTAGCTCTCCAGTTAAAATTTAATAATGTATTTTGAACAAGGAAATTGCCCAGAGAAAAGTGACTAAAATCTAATGTGTTGATAGAAACAAAATAAATCATTTCCATTTGTGTATATCAAAGCATCCTCAGTTTACTCAACATGTAAAGTGTTTACACTTGCCTAGCCTATACCTCTAGAACTTACTCTCAATAATATACAATGTATAATAAATGCATTTTAGAATAATGGGACATATGAGAAACAGAAGATAAGCTTGGACACAAATTGGAGCCAAAGGGCAGATGGTTCTGGAGTCACTGCTGAGGGTTACCCTTTCACAGGGCAGAGGGTATGGCAGCACTGTTCCTTTGCCTAGAGGTTCAAGAGCCTGCCTTGTCATTAGAATTACCTAATTGCTGTTAGTAATGTGGAAAATTGTATGTTCCAGTCACTGGCATGTGGACTATAAGATGGGGCAAACTCGCTTCTTTGGAATGAATATCCTTTTATCAATGTAAGTGAAACTCATCCTTTAGGTATACTTCTCTCCATATTTCTACTTTGTGTTCCAAATGTAAATCCATAGCTACTACCTCTTTCCTACTCTCAGCCACTAGATGAAGCATGAGCAAACGGGGAAAATGTAGCTGAAGCTTCATTTGATGATTCATGTCTCAGGAACTCTGTCTTCAGAGGGTTGTTCTATTCCAGACTGTGTTCTCCCAATATCCCAAGAAGTCCCTTTAATGGCATCAGAAAGGATCCTTTTCTGAGCAGCAAGACAGAGAAAATAATAGCTATCCCATTAAACTTGCGAGAAGAACTCTGGTTGCAAGAATTGTTCTTGTCCTGTAACAAAATCTTTTCTCCTTCTCTAAGGACAAATTTGACCTTGGGTTAACTTTCTATCTCTGTTGCCCTAGAAACCAGTAAAGGTGGAATGTTAGCTGTGTTGCTAAACAACAAAGCATACGGTCAAAATGATCTCTGATTGGTAAATTGCATAAATGCCTGGTAGGAGGCCATATTCTAGGCTTTCCTGAGTGTGGTGATTTTTGTGACTTAACATGGCCCTTGCAGGGACAGTGGAAGTCATATTTATAAGAGATACTGGCACTTATAAGAGATACTGGCTCCTGTGGGGCATCTATGCCAAGACAGACTCACCGCCACCGATGTGGGTCTTGTTTCCTTGTGCCTAAGCTTTCACTTGAGGACTCAGAGACTAGCCCCTGGAACTCTTGCAAATATCCCACTGAAGAGAGATGCTTGACACTGACTGGTTGGCAAGCTGTGTTTCTTGCCCACAAACATCTAAGTGAATCGAGCTATGTGTGGTTTATGGTGTGAACTTGTAAGTCTGCAGGCTTGGGTGAAAACCTGTAGTGTATGTGGCACAACTAACCCATATATAATGTATGGATATTGGGTTTTCTGCAAAGCGTTTTCCTAAATACACATGCTAGAGTGCTAAACAAAATGAAAAACTTGATTCTACCTTAAGTATTAAGTGATAAAATACAAAGAGAAAACACCTTATATTCAGGCAACTATACTCTGACTACAACCATGAAAAAATGATAAATAAACACGATTAAGGTTTAGGAGGAAATATGGAAATATTCATATTGCTGTTTTGTTACATGAGGAATGGGATTTAGGATGATGTGAAGATCCTTTGGCTATATCATACCCAGCTTAATCCAATGTTGCTTTCTCCCTAAGTCTTACAAAGCATATGGTCATCCTCTTCACACAGCAATAAAAAGTAATGAAGGATAGTAATCATAGCAGGAGAAGGTGGTTGAGATTAAACAACAAAATGAAAAGGCATGTTGGGAGGCTGGGATTTGAGTGAGGGATATCTTAACGTGTTGGCTATGATACTTTTCTGGCACTAAGAGTCTTCCTTATAGGGCAAGTCTCACTGAGATAATGTCATTAGATAAAAGACAGAGGCTGCCTGCAGCCTACAATATTTTGTATGGAGACTGGTGTGTTTGGTTTTAAAAATGGTACCTACAAATATGATTTTTAAAGAAAAGGGAAGCAGATACCCCATTTCTGTAATTATCCTATAATTTCAGTACTTTACTTTCTGCAAGTGAAATGTTCTATTTTTAATCTTGAACATATACTCGCCCTTGTTAGACCCCAATATTATATCTATAACCCAAAAAGTAGGAATCATGTCCTTCCACAAGTGGAATTAGACCAAGAAAGCCTGTCTTTAAGTCTTTAAAAGCCTGTTTCTAATCTTGAAACCCTTAGTGATTTAAGCCCTGATTACCTCTGCATTAACTTCCCTCCCGAGGTATTACTCAGCAGCAGGATGTAGGTAGCAGTTCCCAATTAAGCATCCTTAAGGTTGATCTCAAGCCACTGTCATGTTTCTGTAGGGAGAGTAGACCTGAGACCTGGTCCCAGAAACATTTTAAAATGCCAACAGTAATAACAGATACCTGGAAACTTGTTCACTTGACCGGAGAATATGTCATTGTCGTGAAATGAAACTCCATGCCAGTAGATGTCACAAGGCAAGCGCCGGCCAAATGGGAACTAGAAGAGAAAAAATGTGATTAATAATAAGAATACAAGGAACATCAACCACAGAGTATCCATTATGCACAAATTCCCGGTACCCTGGTGTACATAACATGATTTAATCCACATAATAAGCATATGAGGTAGGTGATGTTCTTATCCATTTTTTAGATAAAGAAACAGATTGAGACAGGTTTAATAACGTGCTTAGAGTGGCAGAGTTCTGATTACATGTGGCAGATACTATACCACTGGCTTTACAGGTACCATTTCAGTTTAATCCTCATAACTACCCTATAAAAGATTATTCTCATTATACTGATCCAAAGCTTGGGACTGAGAGAGTTAATTTAACATGCCCCAGTTCACACAGAGCTGGTAATGGGAGGAATCAGGATTTGAATCCAGGTCTGTCCATATTCCAAGCCCATTCATCCCTTTCTTTGAATGGCCTCAGAAAATACGCTTTCAGAGTCCCTTTCCCTCTCTCTCCTCATCTCTCCCTTTCCCTTCCTCTCCCTCTCCCTTTCTCTACCCATCCTCCCACCCGCCACCACATACACAGAAGCTTCATGAAGACAGGATATTTCTCAGTACCTGAAACAGTTCCTGGAGCTCAAAAAAAAGACTTTTTAATTAATAAATGAACAAGCTAGGAGTGGTCATCTGACTCAAGATGAGGTAACCAGATTTTCTCTTCCAGGAATTTGGAAATCAGAGATGCCAGGCAGCCTCTCCTGGCCGTTGAACTGGGAATGATAAAAAGCCAGAGTAGGCAGGAAGAAGAAAGGAACAGGTATGGGGAGAAAAGCAGAGATCAGACCACGGAACCCTGGAGACACAGGCCGAGTGGTGTCGGACTCACATGAGCTCGGAAGGTAGCCTCAGATCCTGACAATACCTTTCTGTCTTCTAAAATCCTCTCTGGCAAAAGCTATAGGGTTTCAATTAATTGCAGTCAGAATATCCTTCATTGAGATGAAAAGGTCTGTTATTTCCACTGTATCATGCTGTGTCTGGAAGTTATCAACAAGTTCTGCATTTACAGAATTTTTTAAATCTGTAACTCGGATAGCCTTGTTAAATGAAAAAAGTGAGGACATGTTAGTTCATATTTAGAACTTGCTTGTTAAAAGTACAAATGAAGAGAAATGCTGACACATTAAGTGAAAATCATTTGATTTTCCCATGTAGGACTATAGATAATCAGAATTTGTATCTACTCTGAGTTGAGGGGGCAAAGGACCAATGGAAGAGCATAGTGTTCCCAGTCAAATGGTGGTGACTTGATGCTTTCCAACCATTCCCAATTAAAATGGAGGCAAGCAGACTCAAGCCCTTCAAATCAGTCACATTAGTTCAAAGCTGAGCCAAAGTGAGGCATATGTTGCACACTTTATTAACATTAACAACTTCCATCTATAATTTATTGCATTTCACTCATTTTCTTTGCATCCAATGAGCTGTAAGTTATTACTAATTTAGTGGTCAGAAATACAAAGAGATACAACATATGTTATTTTCTTCTAGCTGCTAATATAGAGAGGGGAGAAACAACCAGAGAGGTTTCTCTAAAAAGCAGGCTATCCAACCAAAGTGTATTAAGATCAAGTGGCTTTGCTGCCCAAAATGAGGAACCAATACCTGCTCCTTGCCAGTGGATGACCTGATGACCATTTGTCTCCCTTATTGTCTCTTTTCAATCTCTACCACCCTCATGACTACCAAATCACCCTTCCATTCAGAAACTCTTTCAGCTTTGAGAAACTACCTATTTAAAAAATGGTATCCATTCACTCAATAATTATGTGATGTACCAGGGACTGTGCTAAGTGCTGGGAATATAGAGGAACACAATTTTAAAAGGTGCCAGGATTTCACAATGCTACTTCTTTTTAAGCTCTTTTTTTAAAAACTGTTTACACAGCAAATATCATACTCAATGGTAAAATACTGAAAGCTTTTCCTCCTAGATCAGGAATAAGACAAGGATGCTCACTTTCACCATTTTTTATCCAACATAGTATTAGAAATTCTAGCCAGAACAATAGGCAAGAGAAAGGGGAAAAAGTCATCCATGTTAGAAAAGAAGTAAAATTATCTCTGTTTGTAGATGACATGATCCTATTTGTAGAAAATCCTAAAGATTCCACATAAAAATTGTTAAAATAATAAATGAATTCAGCAAAGTTGTAAGACACATAATTAACACATAAAAATCAGTTGTGCTTCTGTACACTACAAAGATCAATAAAAAAAATTAATATAAAAACCATTCCATTTACAATAGCATCTAAAAGAACAAAATGCTTAGGAATTAACTCAACCAAGGAGGTGAAAGAAATCAAAGAAGACACAAATAAGTGAAAAGACATCCCATGTTCATAGACTGGAAGAGTTAATATTATTAAGATATCAATACTACTCAAAGTGATCTATAGATTCAGTGCAGTCTCTACCAAACTCCCGGTGTCTTTTTCATAATAAAAAAAAATCAATCCTAGAATTCATATGAAATTACAAGGAACTCCAAATAGCTAAAGACGTCTTTAAAAAGAACCAAGTTGGAGGTCTCACATTTCCTAATATCAAAACTTGTAAAAAAGCTACAGCAATCAGTATATAAAACAATGACAAAATACTATTACACACCTATTAGAATGGACAAAATTCAAAACACTAACAACACCAAATGCTGGCAAAGATGTAGAGCAACAGGAACTTTCATTCATTTCTGGTGAAAATGCAAAATGGTACAGCCACTTAGGAAGGCAGCTTGGCAATTTCTTACAAAACTTACCATATGACCCAGCAATAGTTCTCCTTGGTATTTACCCAAAGGAGCTGAAAATTTGTGTGACAAAAAACCTACACATGGATGTTTATAACAGCTGTATTCATAACTGCCAAAACTTGGAAGTAGCCAAGATGTCCTTTGGTAGGTAAACAGATAAATAAACGGTTTTGCATCCAGTCAATAAGGTATTATTCAGTGTTTTAAAAAAATGGACAGACCCAATCTCTGTGACTGGTGGATTAACTACTCAGGGGCTGATTGTGACTCAGAGAGAATATCCTGAAAGCACAAACTCCAGAGGGATGGGACAAGTACTGAGTCTCAGGTACCCCCCCCCACCCAGATTCAGGTGCGGGCCAAAGGGAGTGACCAGAAAAGGATGAGGAAGACCTCCCAAGAGATCAGTGAGGATACACACATGTACCTATTGCATCATCATATAGAGTGGTAGTAGAGAGTGGGTCTCAGGGAACCCATACCACAGTCAGTGAACATTGTGATTTGCAAGTAGTTTCTGAATCCTAGCTTCCCATCTTCCACCTTATTTGACTCTCAAAACCACAAGAGACAGCAAAGCTTCCCACCCACAGCCCTGTTTCAAAAATAGAACAAATTCAGAGCCCTGATCAGGGAAGAATAGAGGGCTGAACAAACATCAGAAGTGAAAGCCTCTCCCACTTCCACTTAATAATGGAACTAAAGAGAAAAGAGATCTGTCACAAATTAGGAAAAATCAATGGAATAACATAGGTAATTTCCAGTGTAACAAAGAGAAAATGCCTGAAAAATCAGACCTCAGCTCCCAAACAATGGAATTCAACAATGACTGGCCCCAGAATACACCAGAGATTAGGTAATGGGTGGAAAGCATGAATAAGACACAAGAAAGACAAGCTACAACACTGAAATAAAAAAATGTGGCAGACATTTTGGCCATAAAACATTTCATCCAAGAAATAAGTAACAAGATGACAAGCATGGGAAGCAGAATTAATCAAACAGAAATAAGAATCTCAGAACTTGAAGACTAAAACATGGAATTAACCCAATCTGTAAAAAACATAGAATGAAAACTCAAGAAAGAAAGAGTAAAACCTCCAAGAGATGTGCGACTATATCAATAGGCTGAACCTACACCTGATTGGTATCCCAGAATAAGAAAGGGAAATGGAGAACACCTTGGAGCAAGTATTCCAGGAGGTTATCCAAGAAAACTTTCCCCATCTCACCAGAGATGTGATCATCCAAACACAAGAGATATGGGAACCCCCACAAGCCATCAAATGAGAAGACCAACCCCTAGACAGATAGTAATTTGCCTACACAAAGTAGGTACAAAAGAAAAAATCCTAAAGGCAGCAAGAGAGAAAGGTCAAACTACCTACCGGGGAAAACCAATTAGAATAGCAGCAGACCTATAGGCAGAAACACTACAAACTAGAAGGGACTGAAGTCAAATATTCAAAGTCCTCAAAGATTAACAATTTCAACCAAGAATTCCCTATCCAGTCAAGCTCAGCTTCATCAGTGATGGAGAATTAAAATCCTTCCCAGACATTCAATCCCTAAGAGATTATGTAGCTTCCATACCAGCTTTACAGGAGATACTTTAAAAGGTATTAAGCACAGAGAAAAGAATGAATGAAAGAAAGAAAGAAAGAAAGAAAGAAAGAAAGAAAGAAAGAAAGACCACACACTTTCTTTCAAGAGAATAGGAGAACACAGAATCAACAAAGAATACATTGGGACTGCAAACTTGAAAACACACACATGCATCAACCCAAAAGTTAAAAGAAAACAAACAAACAAAAAAAACTTTACAAGAACCTCATGATGGGGATAAACAATCACATTTCAATAATCAGTCTGAATGTGAATGGACTAAATGTACCACTGAAAAGACACAGAATGGCAAACTGGATTTTTAAAAAACATGACCAAATAATTTGCTGCATCCAGGAAACTCATCTCACCACAACAATGCACACAGACTCAAAGAGGATGGAAAATGAATTTCCAGGCAAATAGATCACAAAAGAAGGCAGGAGTCATGATCTTAATATCAGACAAAACAACCCTTAAACTATCAAAAATTTAAAAAGATACAGAAGGACACTACGTAATAATAAAAGGTTCAATCCATCAACAAGAAATATTCATCCTAAACATATATGCACCCAACACAGGAGCACCAGCATTTATAAAGCGACTACTAAGTCAACTAAAAAAAGATATTGACTCTAACACTAATATAGTTGGGGACTTAAATATCCCACTAACAACCCTAGATAGGTCATCAAGGCAACAATCAACAAAGAGATAAAATTTGACACTTGACCAAATGGACTTAATAGATACTTACAGAACACTCCACCCAACAACCACAGAATATACTTTATACTCATCATCACATGGAATGTACTCCAAGATCAATCAGATTGCTGCATCCAGGAAACTCTTCCTCCACCATAAATAAAGCATAAGCAAATTTCATAAGATCAAAATACTGTAATGCACCTTTTCAGACCACAGTGGAATAAAAATAAATATCAACACCAACAAAATTCCCCCAAATCTCACAAAAATAAGGACACAACAGCATGATGTTGAACGACTCCTGGGTCAACACAGAAATCAAAAGATTCCTGGAAACAAATGAAAATGAAGAAACATCTTACCAAAACCTCTGGGATGCTATGAAAACAGTTCTAAGAGGAGAATTTATATCTCTATGAACACACCTCAAGAAAATGAAAAGATCACAAGTTAACAGCCTAACAAATCACCTAAGGGAACTGGAAATACAAGACCACCAAAACCCTAACTTTAGCAGAAGAATTCAGATCATCAAAGTAAAATCCCAAAGATGGGACATAGAAGACAAAAATATCATAGAAAAAATCAACAAAACAAAAAGATGATGGTTCTTTGAAAGAATTAACCAGGTTGATGGACCCTTACCCAGAATGACCAAGAAAAAGAGAGGGAAAGCCCAAATAAACACAATCAGAAAAGCAAAAGATCAAATCACAACTGACCCCAAAGAAATATAAAATATTATCAGTGACTACCTGTATGGAAACAAACTTGATAACCTAAATGAAATGGAGGACTTTCTGACATTATACAACCTCCAAAAGTTGAAACAAGAAGACATTGAACCTCTAAATAGATCAATAACAACCCAGGAAATTGACTCCATCATAAGAAAACTACCTACAAAAAAGAGCCCTGGACCAGATAACTTTCCAGCAGTATCATACAAGGAGAAGTTGATACCAATTCTATTGAAAGTATTCTAGGCAATTGAGAAAGACAGAATTCTCCCTAAATCAATTTACGAAGTTAACATCACACTGTTACCCAAACTGGGTAAAGATCCAACAAAAAAAAGAGAACTACAGGCCAATATCCCTGATGAACATATATGCAAAAATTCTCAATAAGATTCTAGAAAATCGGATCCATCAACACATCTCAAAAATCATCCACCATGACCAAGTAGGCTTCATCCCTGGGATGTAGAGCTGACTCAACATCCACAAGACCATAAATGTAGTTCAATACATCAACAAATGTAAAAACAAGAACTACGTAATTATATCATTGGATGCAGAAAAGGCTTTTGATAATATCCAGCATCCTTTCTTGATAAAAACCCTTGAACACCTAGGCATAGAAGGAACATACCTCAAAATAGTAGGTGCCATCTATGATAAACTCACAGCCAGCATATTGCTAAATGGACAGACACTAGAAGCGTTTCACCTGAAAACCAGAAGAAGAGAAGGCTACCCACTCTCACGCCTTCTGTTCAACATTGTGTTGAAAGTTCTAACTAGAGCAATTAGACAAAAGAAGGAAGTCAGAGGTTTCCTAATAGGAAAAGAGGAAGTTAAGTTATCCCTCTTTGCTGATTATATGATCCTATACCTTGAAATTCCAAAAATCTCCTTTCACTGATAAAGGACTGTGGCAAAGTCTCAAGGTACAAAATAAATGTGCAAAAGACAGTCACATTCTTATACACCAACAGAAAACAGGCAGAACCAAAGAAAAAGCATAATCCCATTCACAATAGCCACACAAAAAAATGAAATACCTCAGCATCTTTCTAACCAGAGAAGTAAAAGACCTCTACAATGAAAACTACAAAACACTGCTCAAAGAAATCCAAGAAGACACAAACAAATGGAAAAATATTGCATGTTCATGGATAGGAAGAATCAACATTGTTAAGATGTCCATCCTACCAAAGGCAATCTACAGATTCAATGCAATATCCATTAAATTACCATCATCATTCTTCTCAGACTTCAACACAACAATACAGAAATTCATATGGAATATAAATGGCCACAAATAGCCAAAACAATCCTTAGCAAAAGAAACAAAGTGGGAAGTAACACACTTGCAGACTTTAAACTTTACTGTAAGGCTACAATAATTAAAACAATCTGGTATTGGTACAAGAACAGGCACATGGACTAATGGAAAAGGATAGAGATTCAAGAAGCAAAACCTCAATTTCTCAACCAGCTCATCTTTGACAAAACTTCCACCAACAACCACTGGGGAGAGGAGAACCTATTCAATAAATGGTTCTGGGAAAACTGGCTGACCACATGCAGAAGATTTAAACAGGACCCCTACCTAACATCATACACAAAAATCAACTCTTAAATGGATCAAAAACCTAAACGTAAAACCTCAAACTATAAGAATCTTAGTAAACACAGAGGACACCCTTACTGAAATCAGAGCAGGCAACCAGTTCCTCATCAAAACCCCAGACATTCATGCCAAAAGAGATAAGACCAAGAAGTGGGACCTCATTAAAAGCTTCTGTAAAGCAAAAGAAATCATCAAGAAAGTGGGGAGACAGCGCACAGAATGGGAAAAAATATTTGCCAACTGTATATCCAAGAAAGGCCTAACATTCAGGATCTACAAGCAACTCAAACGTGTTGAAAGGAAAAAAAACAACAGACCCATTAAAAAGTGAGCAAAAAGTTCTATTCACAATAGCAAAAACATGAAACCAACCATGCTGCCCATCGAAGCTGGACTGGATTTTTTAAATGTGGTATATATACACAATAGAATATTATGCAATCATAAAGAAGGACAAACATATGGACTTTGTAGCAACTTGGATGGATTTAGAGTCTATCATACTCAGTGATCTATCACATAAACAATGAACAGAGTACCATATGTTCTCACTCAAAAGCGGACCTTGAACAATTCTCATAATACTATAAGAAAGGAGTTGGCAGTAGTGGGAAACTGCTGGGGGTGGGGGTGGGATTGGCATTTGAGGGAAACTGCCAGGGGAGGGAGGGGTACCTGCATAATAAACACTTATATACCTAACCCTAATTGTACCCCACATCTTTAAAATTTAAAAAAAGTGAGCAAAAGACATGAATAGATACTTCTCAAAAGAAGACAAATAGGCAGCCAACAGACACATGAAAAAGTGCTCAGTCTCACTAATCATGAGAGAAATGCAAATCAAAATCACATTGAGATATCACGTAACCCCAGTAAGAATGGCCATCATTAATAAAACAAACAACAACAGATGCTGGAGAGGATGTGGAGAAAAGGGAATGCTTCTACACTGCTGGTGGGAATGCAAACTAGTTCAACCTCTCTGGAGAACAGAGTGGCGATTTCTAAAAGAACTAGAAATTGACCTTCCATATGACCCAGCAATCCCCCTCCTGGGAATATGCCCAGAGGAACTCAAACCATTCTACAAAAAAAAGATATCTGAACACACATGTTTACTGCAGCACTATTCACAATAGCAAAATCATGGAACCATGCAGCCCATCAAAACTGGTCTGAATTTTTAAAAATGTGGTACATATACATGATGAAATATTACATGGTCATGAAGAAGGACAAACATATGGACTTCGCAGCAACTTGGGTAGCTTTGGAGTCAATCATACTCAGTGATCTGTCACAGAAACAAAGAACAGAGTACCATATGTTCTCACTCATAAGCGGACCCTGAACATTTACCATAATACTATAAGAAAGTGATTGGCAGTAGCAGGATACTGCCGGGGTTGGGGGAAGGGGAACGCAACATCAATAAGGGTACCTAATCTCAAACCTGGCAAAATGGGAACCAAAGAGAGGTCCAAACTGTGTGATATCCACTTGTATACCTAATCCTGAATGGTACCCTACATCTTTAAAGTAAAATATTAAAAAACAAAAAACAACAACAAAAGAGCTGTCAAGACACAAAAAAACACGGAGGAACTTTAACTGCATATTGCAAAAGGAAGAAGTCAATCTGAAAAGGTAACATGCTATATGATTCCAACTATATGACATTCTGGAAAAGGCAAAACTACAGAGAGTAAAAAAGATCAGTAGTGGCCAGGGGCAGGAGGAGAAAAAGAGACAAACATACAGAGCACAGAGGATTTTTAGGACAGTGAAACTACTCTGTATGCTACTATAATGGCAGATATATGTTCATCATATATTTTTCAAAGCCCATAGACTATATAACACCCAGGGAATGCTTCTACACTGCTGGTGGGAATGCAAGCTAATGTAAACTGTGGACTTTGGACGATAATGATGTGTCACTGTAAGCTCATCAATCGTAATAAAAACAGAACTGATGCAGGATTTTGAAGGCAGGGTATGCTGTGTATGAGGGAAGGGTTATATGGGAAATCTCTGTACCATATGTTTAATTTTGCTGTGAACCACAAACTGCTCTAAAAAGAAAAATTAATAAAAATAAAATTTTTATTTGGGGATACTGGCATAAAGACAGACATGTAGACCACTGAAATACAATAATTCAGAAATAAAGCCACTCATATATGGTCAAATAATTTTCAACAGGGTGACAAGACCATTCAACAGAGAAAGGAAAGTATTTTCAACAACTGGTGTGAGAAAACTGGATATCCACATGCAAAAAGAATAAAATTGGATCCTTATCTTATACCCTACATAAAAATTAACTTAAAATTGATCAAAGACTTAAACATGTGAGCTAAAAGTATTAAAACCCTTAGAAGAAAATATAGGAGAAAACCTTTATAACAACTGGATTTAGCAGTGATTTCTTGAACATGACAACATAAACACAAGCTACAAAAGAAAAAATAGATAAATTGAACATCAAAATTAAAAACTTTTTTTCATCAAAAGACTCTGTGAACATGATGAAAAAGTAACCCATAGAATGGGAGAAAATATTTGAAAAGAATAGATCGATAGGCACGGTGGCTCATGCCTATAATCCCAGCACTTTGGGAGGCTGAGGCAGGATGATTGCTTGAGCCCAGGAGTGCGAGACTAACCCAAGCAACATAGAGATACCTTGTCTCTACAAAAAAGAAAAGAAAAAAATTAGCCAGGCATGGTGGTGTGCACCTGTAGTCCCAGCTACTCAGAAGGTTAAGGTGGGAGGATCACCTGAGCACAGGATATTGAGGCTGTGGAGAGTTGCAATTGTGCCACTGCACTCCAGCCTGGGTGACAAAGTGAGAGCTTTACTCAAAAAATAATAGCAATAGATTCATATTCAGAATATATTTAAAAACTCATACAACTCAACACAACGAAAACCAATTTAAAAATGGGTATTTCTCCGAAGGTAAATTAATGGTCAAGGAGCACATGAAAAAATGCTTAACATCATTAATCAACATCACATAGTACTGCTGCACACCCATTAGGATAACTATTACCAAAAACAAAAACTAAACAGGAAATAAGTGTTGATGAGGATGTAGAGAAATTAGAACCCTTGTGCACTGGGAATGTAGAAAGTTACTGTGGGAAACAAAATTACTAGATGATCTAGCAATTATACTTCTGGGTATACACACCCAAAAGAACCCAAAAGCAGAAACTCAAACAGATATTTGTACACTAGCATTCATAAAAGCATTATTCACAATAGCCAAAATGTGAGAAAAGCCCAGTGTGCCCATGGGTGGATGAATGGATAAGCACACTGTAGTGTATAAATATAATGAAAATGTTATTCCACCTTGAAAAGGAAAGAAATTCTGGCCCATGTTACAACATGAATGTGCCTTGAAGACATGATGCTAAGTGAAATAGCCAGGTACCAAAGGACAAATACTGTATGATTCTACTTACGTGAGTTACCTAGAGTAGTCAAATTCATAGAGACAGAAAGTAGGATGGTGGTTGCCAGGGGCTGGCAGAGGGAACAATGGGGAGATATTGTTCAATGGGTACAGAATTTCAGTTTGAAAATATGAAAAAATTCTGCAGGTGGATATAGTAATGGTATGCAACAGGTGAATATATTTAATGCCACTGAACTATACACTTAAAATAGTCAAAATGGTAAATGTTATGTCTATTTTACATAGTAAAAACAAAACCAAAAACTGTCCACATAAGCCCCCTGAGGCTGAAGGTCCGTTTGTGGTTCTCTGTAGCTTGGGATGCCACTCGGATGTTCACTGAGCAATGGAAAGCTAGCAAATGGTTCTTAGACTCCACTTCCCATTTTTCCCAAGGTCAGCACCATCCTCCCAGTTACCCACTTCTCAATATGGGAGCCATCTTTCCTTTTTTCTTCACCAGACCCTTTTGGAAAAAGCAATGGATTTGGGGTCAGAAGACCGGAGAGTCCTAGACTTGTCTCTGTCACTCACTAACTATGATATCTTTTTTTCTTTAATTTTTCCTTTAAATTTTTTTTAATTTTTATTTTAAATATGTGGGGTAGAATTCAGGGTTCATTATACAAATGTCCTTGTTGATGAAGTGTGCTCCCTGGCTCCCCCTGGCAGTTTCCTGCTCCTGCCAATCCCTTTCTTATAGTATTATGATAGTTGTTCAAGGTCTGCTTATGAGTGAGAACACAGATACTCGGTGTTTCTTTGTTTCTGTGATAGACCACTCAGTATTATAGACTCTAAGTCCATTCAAGTTGCTGTGAAGTTCATAATTTTGTCCTTCTTTATGGCTGTGTAATATAACTATGAGATCTTAATTAAGCCTCTTTGGCCTCAGTAGATGGAGATGGGGAAATCTGGCAAGACAGCAAGGAGAGCCAACTAAGACAAGGAAATGAAAAGACTTTGTACATGCATATACATCTGAGTTCCATCATTAATTTATGTACTCCTTAAATGTCGACTAAGTACCTCATATGGCAAAGGGTCTCGGGAGCCAACAACATAATGGAAACATGTCTGCCTTCATGGAGTGAAGGTGGGGATGTTCTGGCAGAGAGAACACAGTAAAAGCCCAGAGGGAGGACTGACCATGCACACTGGACACCATGAAGGAGGGACTGTGTAGATAAGACACAGAGGACAAGAGGGAATAGTGAAGATAAGGTTTGCCAGGGGTGGCAGGCTGCACCTCTGGGCTGGAGCAGTGTCATGAGGCCCCGGGGAGAAGGAACTAGTGAGCCATCTGAGAAAGAGAGACCAGAGAACAGACAGCATATGCCATAAAAGTAGGGGGTGTTTCAAGACTAAAGGAGCGGTAAGAGGCTGAGAGGTCAAACAAGATGAGATCTAAGAACTGCTCATTAGATATAATGCCACAGAGAACTTTGAAACCACTTCCACCCACACCATCACCTTCCTGAGCCCTCGGTACTTGCTATGCTCAGGATTTGTTTGTACTGTTCTTTAATTTATGTGTAACCCTTATCTCCCTGGTAACACTATGCATTCCTAGGGCCAGAAACAGTTCGATTTACTTGTCTCAGGACTTCAAGGATGTCTAACCAAGTATCTGATGGGTCCCAGGCCCACAGGAAAATGAGAAGTCATAATCCTGAGACTTACCCATGGCACCAACTCCCTCCTTAACATCCAGCTGGTCAGCAAGTCCTCTGGTTTATCTCCTCATTTATTTCTAGCTTCCCCTCCTTCCTTAATCCCCGTTGCCACTGCCTTAGTCCAGGGCCTCATCTCTCACCTGGAGGAGAACTATACCAGCCTCCTTCTCCATCACCCTTCTCCCACTTAGTCTACCCGAAACACAGCAGGCTGAGAAATTTTTGGTTTTTTAATTTTTTTTTTTTTTTTTTTTAGAAACCAGTTCTCGCTCTGTTGCCCAGACTGGAGTGCAGTGGCATGATCACTGCTCACTGCAGCCTCAAACTCCAGGGCTCAAACAATCCTTCTACCTCAGCCTCCTGAGTAGCTGGGACTGTAGATACACACCACCATGCCTAGCTAATTTTTAAACTTTTTGCAGAGATAGGCTCTCACTATGCTGCCCAGGCTGGTCTTAAACTCCTGGCCTCAAGCAATTCTCCCGCCTCAGCCTCCCAAAGTGCTGGGATTAGAGACATAAGCCACTACATCTGGCCCAGATTTGTTAAACACAGCTCTATGTCACTCTTTTGCTTAAACTCTTCAGTACTTTCCCACAAACTGCAGAAACTAGTCTAAGCTCCAAGCTTTGCCTGAAAGACACTTAATACGCTCCCCTTTGACAGTCCACCCACCTAGGTTGGGCCGCTTACACCTTGAGCTCTTGCATTGTCACTACTTTTGATCCTTTAAAGATTCAGCACTTTACTGTTGTGTGGCCTAGGTTTCTACACATTAT
Source organism: Tarsius wallacei (assembly GCA_963574415.1). NCBI lineage: Eukaryota > Metazoa > Chordata > Mammalia > Primates > Tarsiidae > Tarsius > Tarsius wallacei. Next base: position 20,983 of record CAUYQG010113408.1, read on the forward strand.
CCTTCTACCTGGGATCTTCTGACGGAGTCTGCCCATCCACTGCCCCCTCTTTGAGGCTGTTCCACCAGCTCTCTCTCTGTGGCCTCTCCTGCTGACACCCATCTCAGGCCATTGTGCAACATCTTGTTTGGAGTCTGTCTGCCTCATCACTTTGTGAACTCTGAGGATGAGGACTTCTCATATTCACCTGCGTATCCCTAACACCGCATCTTCAGCACACTGTAGACATGTTTTTAATCTTTTGGGGGTCACAAATCCCTTCGAGAGTCTCCCCCAGAAAACCACACACATGCACAACATTTTCCATATGAGTTTAGGAGATTCAAAGACTCCCTGAAGCCCCTGCTTGTTCTTAGACACCACCGTTAGCAACGTCCACTGACATGTTTCATGAATGAATGAACATCCAAATAGCAGCCACCCAAGTACACGTCGTCATCATCATCATCACCAAAACTGGCATTTATGTAGATCTACCTGTCAAACATTAAACATTATCTCATTTAATCCTCACAACAGCCTTATAAGAAAGGTGCTACAATTAACCCTATTTACAAATGAGGACATCAAAGCTTTAAGAGAGTAAATAATTTTCCCAAGGTCACAGAGCTAGTAAGGGCAGAGTCAGGATCAAATCCAGGTCTGCCTGATTCCAAGGCTCATGTGCTAAGCCACTACAAACCACTTTTGGACATAGTTGCTATAGTTGTATTTAGTCACACATGAATTATTGTAACTCAACTACCCTCACCCTATATCTACATTCTTTGTCACAAAGGAAGTTACTCCCTCAGAGTATGCACCTGGGTGGAACCCAAATCCCTTCTCTCTTAACCAGGAGAACTAAAAGCAAACTTGCAAAATAGCCATGTTCAAACAAGAACTGAAGCCATTAAATGTCCTTTGAGCCTATTTGCACTTGAGGAACTGATGTTCAGGTCCTTCTTCTAATGGCCCAAAGAGCAAGTTCAAATCCCCCTGGGGATTTTGCAAAATGAAATTTCACAGTGAATGCTGATGAAAGCACAATTCACATTTCTGTACTTTGTGAATGATTTTCTTCATAAAGCTTCTTTATGAACAGAAAGACTTTCAAACGACTGGGGATAAAAGTGGCAAATAAGCTTTGATGTGGGCAAGTATGTGTGTAATGCATCTATGGGGAAAACCATCCACACTGCTGCTTTAAAACAAGAGATCCTGAGTACTCAAGGTAAATACAAGGAAGGTGTGGTGGCCATAGTACCAAGGGTGGACTGGGGAGAGACCTTGGCTCAAACCTCAACCCATATGCCCACTCAGAGTCCCTGACATAGTGACTTTGCCCCTCGAAACTTCCGTGGCTCATCTACAACTGAGAACAGCAGCAATAAAAGCTGTTCACCTCCCGGGGCTTTGATGTGGACTGAGAAACCACCTGGAAAAGCACTGTGTAAACAGGGCACTGCTGTTATGTGGGACAGCTTATTATTTTTAATGTCCAAAGAAATAACCTCAACAAGGAACTTTAATTTAAAAAGGCACCAAGAAAATATCGCGCGTCATTAGGACAGTTCTTGAGTAAGGACACTGCAGTGTACATGCACTTGGGAAATCTTCCATGATGCCCTCAGGCAGGTTAACTGAATTCTCTCCAATGTTCCCTCTGTACTCTGTTGATGCCAGTAGTACAGGCACCACCTCGTAGGCACTTATGTTCACATGACTGCCTCCTTACTCCAGACAGAATGCTTCGGGGTAGAGACGTTTGATTCTTCTTTCTACCCTTCTCCCCCATCTGTGATCAGCAGCCTCTAAGTTGGTCTCCAGTGATCCTGCCTCCTGGAATTCATGCCTTGTGTGTGCTCTCCCACACTGTCACAAGCTTGGTCTATGTGAACAACAGTAAGCAGCAGAAAGGATGGGATGTCACTTCTGATATCAGGATATTTTTATATAAAAGACTATGTCTTCTGTCTTGGTCTTCCCTCGGCCCCTCATGCCCTTTTCCCTCACCCCACATTTGCTTTGGGAATGCCTAGGGAGGGGCCCGCGAGGTAAGGAATCAAAACCTCCTGCCACAGCCACGTGAGTAAGTTCAGAAGTAAATCCTTCAGCCCCAGTCAAGTCTTCAGGGTCTGTGGCCCTGGCCCACAGCTTGACTGCAGCCTCATAAAAGCCTAAGCCAGAATCACCCAGCCAAACCGCTCTCAGATTCCTAATCCTCAGAAACTGTGTGAGATAATGGATGTTTGTTGTTTTAAGTTGCTAAGTTTCCAGGAAATTTGTCACACAGCAATAGGTAGTGAAGGTATTATTTCAGTTGTAGAACAATGTCACAGAGAAAGAAAGCATTCTGAGAATGTAGGAATGTAAGACTAGTATATCCTTACAATATAAAGAATATAATCATTCCTATTTATTGAGCACTTGACTACGTGTCAGAGATCTTAAATAGATGTCTTTATTCTGCGAGTCGGAGTCTCACTGTGTCGCCCAGACTGGAGTGCAGTGGCATGCTCACAGTCACCCCAGCCCCAACCTGCTGGGCTCAAGCATTCCTTCTGCCCCAGCCTTCCAAGTAGCTGGAACTACAGGCACATGCCACCATGCCTGGTTAATTTTTTGCTTTATTGTAGAGGCGAGGTCTTGCCAAGTTGCCCAGGCTGGTCTTGAACCCCTGGGCTCTGGCAATCCTCTTGCCTCTGCCTCCAAAAGTGCTGGGATTACAGGTGTGAGCCACCATGCCCAGTCAACCATGCTCTTTCAAATCCACTAAGCTAGCTGGCTGGCTGGCTGACTGGTTGGAAGGATGGATGAATGGATGGATTCATCTATGGAAAAAAAATGAGCACATACAGCAGACAGTATAGCAAACACTTCAAGGAAGATGTCAAATTTGTTTGGCATACCCTGTAGCTGCTGCCTCAAGACTCATTTTTCAGCCTTACATAAGTTGTTTAGAGCCCAGTCATAACACTTCATCTTTAGCTTAGTTAAAACTTTCTCTCCCCATGTGGTTGTTTGCTACAGAGTCTACTTGTTGCTCATCCCACTGACCCAAAACCCAACATTCCCCATAGCTACCCACCACAAGAAAAGCTAATGGTCAACACTAGAGCCATACGAATAAGCCTCCCTTTCTTTAAAGTAACCCCCTCAGGTTAGCCTGAAGGATAATGTCCACGGACCTTAATAAATGCATAGTCCCACTGTTCCTCTCTGTCTCTTTCTCTCTGTCTCGCTTACTTCCCACCCACTAGTTGAGCTTCCTGTCACCTCCAGACTTCTTGCTGGTTCCCAGTAGGCACCCCTAGCCTCTCTGGAGCCTGTGAGTAATAAATGTTTTCTGTTCATGCATTTTGGTTTCAACTCCTCATTGTGTCTCACCTGACACACACACACATCCAAACCTAACTTCCCCCAATCCTGGATTTTCCTGGAGAGCAGCTATCTCAGCTTGTGGCCCTGCTCTACAGGGAAAGCTCAAGCCAAATTAGAAATAATTGATAACAACAAAAAGTATAACAGAAAAAATTTAGCACACAAAAGTCCAGAGAAGGCAAGTTAAGACAAGGAAAGGACTGAGCACTGTCCTTCAAGGATGGATAAAAAATGTAGCTCTCTTCTTCAATCAAGGAAACAAGCAGACTAAGAAAATACTAGTGGAAATCGATGAAGTCCCAAAAGGTGTGGCCAGATGGAACAAGGTTCTATCTGCCAAATGTGAGCATATCCATAAACAGCTCCCTTCTCTTCCTTAGTGCTCACATCTCAACTAATGGCACGAATCCCCTCCCAGACAGAGGAGAAGAGCCAACCACCCAATTGAGGGGCCTCAGGAAAATTCCACACTCCCTCATGCCTATGAAAAATGAATCTGATGAGAAAAACTCTCCCCATGCTGGACAGGAACCTTGTGGCTTCCTGATTGCAGTGTCTTTGGAAGCCCACCCATGGAGCAACCCCAAGCCTGTTTCCTCGGGGAACAATAATGTCAACTTGATTGGGCTATTATAAGGATTAATAATGTGTGTGCACCACCTAGTATTGTGCGTGGTACACAATACTTGATGCACAGTGGGTGTTCAAAAAATGCTAGTTTCCCATGACATACTATGCAATCATAAAAGAGAACAAAGTCATGTTTTTTGCAGCAACATGAATGAGGCTAGAGAACATTAAGTGAAATATCACAGAAGCAGAAAACTGAATACCACATGTTCTCCCTTATAAGTAGGAGTTAAACACTGAACACACATGAGCACAAGGATGGGAATAGACATTGAGGAACTCCTAAAGAAGGGGGGGTAAGAATTGAAAAACTACTCACTGGGTACCATGGCCACCATCTAGGTGATGGGCTCAATAGAAGACCAAACCTCACAATATACCTATGTAAAAAACCTGTACATGTATCCCTTAAATCTAAAAAAAATTATAATTGTCAGCTGATTTTTAAAAAATGCAGGCTGTCTTCTTCTCTTCCATTCTTTCCCATCACTCTTCACCCCTTACTTATTGGCTGATATTCAAAAAAATATTCCCCTCCACCCATCTCTCTGTTACCCAAAGAACTAGGAAATGGGAGTGTTTTCTGGGACTACCCTGAGGCTAAACATGCACATGGAACATTCAGGGCGTTAAAGCCATGTAGGTCTCAGTAGGTAGGCACCTAACCTCTTGGGAAAGCCTACATGTGCAGAAAAGCTCCTTGCCTCAAGTTGAAGAGGCTGGAGTCAAATCTCAGCCTTGCCAGCTATTAAGGACTTTGGTTTCATCATCTGAAAAAAAGGAGTAGTAAGGCCTCCCTCACAGGGATGTTGTAAAGATGAAAACAGCCATGCAATTGAAACTATGTTTGTGAATGGCCTGGTACATACATAGTAGGAGTTAAATTAGTCCAATTAGAGAATATTGAGAGCAAGCCTCCTGGACTGTTCTTCGCCTAATTAAGTCCTTTGGTGGGAAAGGCAGAAAGGAAGAGTCCCTAGACATAAAGCAGAGGCTGGCCTTCCACTAATCCACTTTGGGAAAAAGAGTCATGCATCAAACACAGCTCCAGTCCACCCCGAATTCAGGAGCCCAGCCGGAGGTAGAGGCAGATGTGTGGATAGATACTCAAATGCATTCTGTGAGCCAAGTACTGTGTGAGAGCCCAGAGGGAGCAGCAATTGTTTCTGGTCAAAGTGAAGAAAGTTTAACCAAGGAGGGCCACTGGAGCTGAGTGTGAAGGTTTTTTACCAGGAAGCAATGAAGGGAAATCAGGCAGAGGGATCAATGCTCACAAGCCGGGGAACCTGGAGAGTGAAGTTCCACGTCCCAGAGCCAAGGGTGGTGATGAGGGAAAAAGCTGGAGAGGTCCACATGGCCCACACAGATCATGAGGGGTTCACAGGGCCAGCTGAGGAGCCGAAGCTTGATGCTGCAGGTGAAGGAAAACCAAGCGAAGTGTTCAGGCATGGCTACACCAGATGTGGTCAGAGTGGGCGCAGGGTAGAGACAGCCAGGCCCGTGAAGAAGCCCACTAAGGCTGGGAGAAAGAGGAGGGCACATGAGTGGTGACTGAGCCCAGAGAAAAGCATGCGCTGGGAGCAGGGGTGGGGTAAGGCAAGAAGGAATGAGAGGAGTCTTGGGCACTATGTGCAAAGACCACTGTGACAGTCCACATACTTTAGAGGCCCCTTCCCTGTGTCCACAGGCTGACATTCCTATCTTACCTCCACTGAGTTTCTAGTCAGACTCTGAAGGGAGAGGATCCCACAGGGATGACTAGTGCTAGGAGGGGACTTCCAATTTAATAAAGGCGTCAGTGCGTTTCCTGGGAACACAATAATTACTCATCCTCTAATAGAGCCAATAAATATAGCAAGAGGATAAGTAATTAACAACCTTTTGCTGGAAAGTAGCAATTCTTGTGATCTATGAAGTTTCCTTTTCCTGTTCACTCTGCTTCGTTATTGCAAAAATGATACTCTGGGTAAGCGTGCCATTCATCGTTCACTGAGTTAATCACCAAAGCATGTTGTATTTTTTATTAAATCCATTCATTATAATTGACTCCCGTGAATGAAAGATGGAAGAGCCGCGGTGAGGCCTGTCTTCCACCTTGCTTCTGCCTCTGATCACAATATGTTTAATGAGATCAAAATTGTTACCAAACAATTTAATGATGGAAAAAAAAAACCCATGTTAGTGGGAGGGGAGAATAACCTTGTCCCTTTCATAATTCCTGCACACCATAGCAATCTCCTCCAGTTATTTATTCCGGTGTCTAATTTCCCACCCGTAAAGAATCTTTATTAGTAGTAATTATATTAGGCAAGAGAAAAAGAAAAACTTCACAAACTTCTAGAGTGATTTACCTCTTGGCTTGCAGTTTTAATTAAAATTCCAGTTTATTTAGCAAATAGCTCTGAAAAGATTAGATACCAATTTAGCACTAAGTTCTTTTCCCAGTTTCTAATTCATAAGGGTGACACAAACAACAAAATAATCTCTTTAAATGACTCTTACTCCATTCCATCATAATTCAGCCCGTGGAAAAGAGTCCCAATATCAATTGTAAATTATAAATTAACTCCATTATGCTCTGCAAAATTATCAACAGTAATCTCCCTGTTCTCTACCCACTCACAGTCAGTATATTATATCAATTTGCTACTAGACCTCAAATTATCCAGATTCTTCCACATTGAAACTTTAAATGTGTTTATTAACTGAAATGGAAACTAAGCAAATCAAGTTTCTATCCCAGAGACACTCTCCTCCCCCTCAGGACATCAAACAACTTTATCCAAAGTCATACTGGATACTTCTTAGTACTTCTTACTTCCTCTTTGGGCACCTCATCCCCAGTTAACCAGAAACCCTGGCCAATTCAGTACTTTCCTCAGCAGGATGTCCTACTAGAAAGCCCATCTCAAGGCACCATGATGACACCATCATTCATTCACTCAACATATAAGCAAGTCATGCTTTTGAGCCAAGGAGCATGTCCAGGAAATGCTAAGTAGTCCTACACAGGAGCAGAGGGTTAGTGGTGAGAGATAAAACTGAAGGGGCGAAAACAGGAGGATGAGCGAGTCAGTCTTTACCTTCAGAGAGCTCCTAGCACAACAGATGAGTTGAACAAACAACGCCTGGGGTCACCATCTGACTAAGCATCTCCTATATGCCTGCCTTGGAGCCAAGCTCTTTACCTGCACTGCCAAATTTCCAGCCAAATCTCCATACAACCTTATAAATAGCTGTCATATCTCATTTCACAGAAGAAGCCACCAAGGCTCAGAGAAGTAGAGGACATTTGATCTCAGTATTGATAAAAAAGAGGGAAGTTACCAAAAGACGGGGTGGGGGTGGGGGGAGGAAGCATATAGCATGTGGTAAGATCAACCAAAGAGAACCAAGAGCCTGGAGATCTGGTCCCCCTGCCTGTGCCACTGACTTGCTGAGCAGCTCTGGGCATCCCCTAGACCTTTTCAGGCCTATGTCCCCCTTTGCCACATGCAGCATGTTTCCCATTCTGCAATCTACAAGGGCTGACTCTTCTTTCCCAACAACTGACAACGATCTGTCTGAGCCTAAAGCACCCAGTGCTATCAAAATAATGTATCCAAAGGAGAGAGAAAAGGTTTCCCAGAGGAGAAAAAGATGGATGGGCTGTGCCCCCTGCAACTTCATTTGCTCCTTCTGATCCTCCAAAACCAGCCTGAAGCTCTCAGGAACAGTCACTGCCATCAGAGCCTCAAGTCATACAATCACATATTATTAAGAAGAATTAATATTATTGTAACAATAATTTCTGTACTCATAATATAGTGGCCTATTTATAGAATTCATATTACATGCTGTGTACTTTACATGTGCAATCTCAATTCACCCTTACAACAACGCTAGGAAGTAGGTAGATATATCATTTCCGTTTTGCAGATGAAAGGCTGGGAGCAGTGGCATACACCTGTAATCCTGGCAATTTGGGAGGCCAAGGCAGGAGAATCACTTGAGCCCAGGAGTTTGAAAGCAGCCTGAGCAACATAGCAAGAACTTGTCTTTATAAAATTTTTTTTTAATTAGCCAGATGTGGTGTCATATACCTATAGTCCCAGCTACCCGGGAGACTGAGGCAGGATTGCCTGAGCCCAGGAGGTCAAGGCTGCAGTGAGCCACGATCACATCACTGCACTCCAGCCTGGGTGACACAACAAGATTCTGACTAAAAGAAAAGAAAAAAGAAAATTACAGATGTAGCCAAAACTCAGAGCAATTAGTAACTTAGGCTCTATTAGTGCATCCAGTAAGTGGTAGAACAGGGACTAGAACCCAGCCCTATTAAATCCTTAGCCCCACAGAACTAAGACTAAGAGACATGGATAAGGCTCCTTTGACTATCATAGAATTGCAGTAATGATGGAGTATATATTAAGTACTTAGGTCAATTTGCAGGGGTTGTGGTAGGGGGGTTTGTGAGGGAAGTGGGAGGTGCAGCAGACCTGAGGGGAGGGACTTGGCCATGTCTCGGAGCTCTCCAGAGTGCTGAACAGTCTCTGCCAAAGCATTCTGAATCAGGAATCTTCTGCCTGGGTGCTTCCTGGTTTTAGTGCCCAACAGAGCCACTAATGGAATAGAGGGTTGGGAATGGGAGTATAACTGGGAAAGGATGTTAACTTTTAGAAGTACTGAGCTTGAGGGGACAACAGGACATCCCATTGGAGGTAGCCTACAGGGACTGGAAATGCAGGAATGGGAGCAGAACGGAGCCAAAGCAAGAAGGGACATAAATGCTTCATAGAGGAGCTGAAGTGGAGAGAAGTAAGGAATGGGTGAGTGGGTTCTTTGAGTGATTACTGAGAAAGAGCAAAGGGCAGAGACAGAGAGGGAAGGCAACTCCTTCCAGCCGCCTTAGATGGTGGGTACAAAGAACAAATAACTAAACTCTCCAATCCCACTACTGCATTAAAAGGTGTACAGGGAGGACAGTGTTTTATTTCCTGTAGATCTGAATTTGTGAATAAATCACCATCACCCCTCCTCAACCTCCCAAAAAGAAAGAACAGGAAATGACAAAGAATTCAAAGGAAAAATAAAAATTGGTCCACCACGAGGTGACAATATTCAATCTAATCAGCTCATAGCCACTCTCAAAGTAAAAACATTTTATAAATTTGAAAGGACTCTGAGCTTCTCTTTGGCCTTTCAGACCACAGACCCTAAAGGCTTAGATAGAGGGATATTCATAAACACATCTCTCCCTCTGGTGGTAAAAAAGATATTAGAAAAGCACATTTATTCTCGGGCTCCATTCCCCCCTCTACCCTTCTACACACTTTCCCTAAGAATACTTATGTCCATTTATTAACCTTAGCCTTTCATTTAAGCAAATCTTGTTATGCTTTAACTCAGTATCAAGCCCTGGGAAATACAGAGGAAAATTAGGCACAGTCCTTGTCTTTAGGACAGTGAACTCATAAACAAATCATAATGCAAAGGAGCAAACATTCTAGCAGATGAGGACCAAAGGGCTATGGAAATAGGAGACAGAGACTGAGTTATTCTGTTGGGGGGAAAAGTGTGGTTTGGTTGAAACCTGAAAGTTGAACTGGAATGTGCCAAATCCAGAAGCCAGGAAGGTGGCGTGGCTAGAGAAGGCCATGTGTAAAGGCTTGGGAGCAGGAGGGAGCATGATTACAGGATTCCTAGAGGTAGGAACATTGTAATGATCTCCATATGCTGGTGCCTAGCCCAGTGCCTAGGAGGGAATCTGTTAAGAAGCTGGAGAAATGAATGCATGTAGCTTGGTGTGGAGGGAGTAGAGTGTGCCTATGGGGCCTTGCAACAGAGAACTGAGTGGAGCCAGAATCCATAAGTCTCAAAGCAAGTCTTCATGTGCAACTGCTCAGGTGTACAGCAGTTACAAGCAGGTTTGATCCTTCATTTCTCCAGCCAAAGGTTTGATAACAACCTACATGGCTGTCTCTCCACAGGGGAGCATGGCAGCTGTGGGAAAGGAAATGTATGGCTACAGTGTGGGCCAGGGCAAGAGTAATAGGCCAGTTCCCAGCTGCAAGACGTCCACTCCAATTTAGAATACTAAAAGGAAGACCAGCAATAACAGTCCAAATGTGAAGGGAGGGAGGCAAAAGTGTATGGGCATCTTTATTAAATTTTGGAGTTTCCTTTTATTTCTGATGTTGAGCTATACATTCCAAATCTTCTCATTTTCACAGCTCAACATAGCCAAGAGCTATGGCCAAGTCCCTGGCTGTCACTAGCTCCTTAAGATGAGAGTTGTTATTCCTCCATGAAGTACTTAAGCAATACTTTTTAACTGACTTAATGAACTCAGAACAAACTGATTGATGGCCCAGTTCAGTTGGCAGTGACAGCTGGCATTTCCCTGATGACCAGATAATGAGGCAATTGCATTAAGTGTGTGTCACCCTGATCAGCTGGTGTGGTCTATTAAGGCAAAGCCGGGCCACATATGGCTCTCAGTCAGCTCCCACAGCATGCAGGATTTTAAGCACTCTGCTACCAGTTTCAACACCTCTGTATGTCCAGGCTGTGGGAAATCTGGTGCTTTTCCAGTGCACTCTGAAGAAATTGAGCCAGTAAAGTTAGCTTTGGAAAAATCTGTATCCTGATGCAGATAATGATTAGTAGAAACATGGTAGGATTAAGAATTAGGAGACTGAGTTTCCAGTCCTAATTAATTAATTCATCATTAATTGAGTGCCTATCGTGTGCTAGCTACTGGGCTAAGTGATGGGATAGAAAACCAAACCACCCCACCACATTTGCAGAGCCATGGTTCTAAGCACTTCCCATGTGTAAAGCCACAACATTCCTAACAACCCTAGGGGGTGAATTGAATTATTATATCATTTTACAGATGAGGAAATTGAGGTAAAGTAATTTGCCTCAGTTTTCAACCTCATAAGTAGTAGAGCTAGGGCACAAACTGACTCCAGAGTTGAATAGGATAGAACTCTTGCCCTAGGGAAGCTCAAGGTTTCTTCAAGGAATATACAGGCATGTCTTTAGGTCAGAAGTCTACCACAGGTGGAGTAAATGGTTTCTCTTGTTCTGTGTTCAGGTTATCACAAGGCTGAAACCAAGGTGTTGTCAGGGTTATGGAACTCATCTGGGCTCAGGGTCAACTATGCTCACTGGTTGTTGGCAGAATTCATCTCCTTGCAGCTGTAGGGCTGAGGTCCTCATTTTCCTCCTAGCTGTCAGCCAGGGACCACACTCTGCAACTACAAACTGCCCACAGTTCGTTGCCATGGTGACCCTCATAGGTCCCAACATGGGTATCTCCTTCCTTCCACACTAGGTTGGGTGCTTCTCTCGGACCTCCTCTTCTGCAACCAGCCAGCAAAAACTCTCCACTTTTAAAGGACTGCTCTGATCAGGTCAGCCTCCAGGAAAACCTCCCTTTTGCCCTATAATGGAACATAGTCACAGGAGTAATGTCTCATCATAGATAGATCCCAGCCACACTCAAAGGGGAAAGGATTATATGAGGGAGAGTATCATTAGGTACATTTCTATTTTTCCTCAGTAGCCAGAAAGCACAGAATCAAAACTGTGTCCCATCACAAAAACTGCAAGATATTAATATCATTCATTTCTAGATATTAACTTTTCCCTGATCTTATTATATCATCTTTATTGTTTTTGCCCTGATTTTTTTTACCTAAATAACTAAAAAAATGAAAATCATATAACAATGTATACCTTTTTGAAAGGCACTTTGCATATTTTGGGGAGAATAAGATAAGCGTAAATACATATTAAAATAATTTTAAATTTTACCTTGTGAGAGTTAAATAACATACAACTTAAGTGCATTAAGTCCCTTTACTTCAACACTGACCTAATTTTAAGATTCATAGATGATAATATCACTTCTATTGTTGATGTTTAACTGGAAAAAGATACTTCAAAGATGAACTAGTCACAACATACCAGTGAAAATGAGTATTAGAAAATGGGTCACATAAATTGACTAGCTACAGTCATTCAGATGCAGAAAAACATAGAAATGAATACTAAAACACAATACCATTCACTTTTAAATCACTGTCATTGAGTTCAAAAAAATGGTGTAGGCCAGGTGTGGTGGCTCATGCCTATAATCCCAGCACTTTGGGATGCCAAGGTGAGAGGATTGCCTGAGCCCA
>CAUYQG010113410.1:0-25570 GCA_963574415.1 Tarsius wallacei
ATACCACACATCTTCTCGGATCACAGAGCAATAAAAATAAGCCTCACCACCAACAAGATTCTCACCAAAATGCGCAAAGACATGGCCATTAAACAATGTGATGCTGAACAACTTCTGGGTCAACACAGAAATCAAGACAGAAATAAAAAGATTCATGGAAACAAATGAAAACAAAGACACATCTTATCAGAATCTCTGGGATGCCATGAAAACAGTGTTAAGAGGAAAATTCATAGCATTGCACACTCACATCAGGAAAACAGAAAGACCACAAGTAGACAGTATAATGCTATACCTGAAGAAACTGGAAAGGCAAGATCACCTAAATCCTTACTTCAGCAGAAGATTCCAGATCACCAATATAAAAATCACAACTGCAGGATATAGAAGATAAAAATATCATACAAAGATCCAATGAAACCAAAAGCTGGTTCTTTGAAAGGATAAATAAGATTGGTGGTCTCCTGGGTAGATTGACTTTTAAAAAGAGACAGCCCAGATAAGCATGATTAGAAATGCAAAAGGCAAAATCACAAGTGATCCTGAAAAAAAATTCAAAAGATTATCAGAGATTACTTTAAAAACTGTATGCAAATAACCTAGAAAACTTAAAGAAAATGGAGCACTTTCTGACATCACATAACTTCCCCAGGTTGAAATATGCACCTCAGCCGGGCTCAGTGGCTCAGCCTGTAACCCCATGCTTTGGAAGGTTGTGGTGAGTGAATTGCCTGAGCCGAAGGGTTCGAAGCCCGCCTGGGCAACTTGGCGAGATCTCTTCTCCACAATAAATCAAAAATTAGCCGGGCGTGGTAGCGCGTGCCTTTAGTTCCAGCTACTTGGAAGGCTGAGGCAGAACGATTGCCAGAGCCCAGTGGGTCGAGGCTGTGGTGGCTGGGAGCGGCCACTGCACTCCAGTCTGGGTGACAGCATGGGACTCCAACTCAAAAAAATAATAATAAATAAAAATAAGAAATACACACCTCATCAATAATGGTACCTGCATAATGAACATTTGTATAACCCTGACTTGTACCCCACATCTTTAAAATAAAAATAATTAATATTTGTAAAAAAAAAAAAAAGAAGAAGAAGAAATTGAAACTCTAGACAGACCAGTCATAAGAAATCTCCCCACCAAAAAAAAGTTTAGACCAGATGTCATCCCAGCTGAATTCTACAAGCCATACAAGGAAGAGTGGATACCAATCTTATTGGAAGTATACCAGGCAATCAAGAAAGATGGAATGCACCCCAACTCATTTTATGAAATCAACATTATAGTGATACCCAAACCTGGCAAAGAACCAAAAAGGAAAGAGAATTACAGACCAATCTCCTTGATGAACATAGATACAAAAATTGTCAAGAAGATTCTAGCAAATTGAATCAAACAACACATCTCAAGGATCATCCACCATGATCAAGTGAGCTTCATTCCTAAGATGCAGGACTGGTTCAACATTCAAAAGATCATGCGCACCAACAGGTGTAAAACCAAGAACCACACGATTATGTCATCAGATGCAGAAAAAGTATTTGACAAAAATCCAACATCCCTTCTTGATAAAAACTGTTGAGCACCTAGGCATAGAGGGAACATTCCTCAAGAACAACCTATGATAAACACACAGCCAACATTTTGCTCAATGAGCAGAAGTTGGAAGCATTCCCCCTAAGAACAGGAACAAGACAACGATGCCCACTCTCACCCCTCCTGTTCAACATAGTAGTGGACTTCCTAGCCAGAGCAATCAGGCAAGATCAGGAAATCAGAGGTATCTAAATAGTAAAAGAGGAAGTTAAGTTATCCTTCTTTGCAAACAATATGATCCTATATCTTGAAAACCCTAGGGAGTCTGACAAAAGCCTCCTCACACTGATAATCAACTTTAGTAAAGTCCCAGGGTACAAAATCAATGAGCAAAAGACAGTTGCTGTTGCATCTCGATACACCTGCAACAAGCAGACAATCAAATAAAAAGCTTAATGCCATTCACAATAACCACAAAAAAATGAAATACCTTGGCACCCACCTAATCAGAGAAGTGAAAGATCTTTACTACAAGAACCACAAAATGCTGTTCAAAGAAATCAAGGATGACACAAACAAATGGAAAAACATTCCATGCTCATGGATCAGAAGGATCAGTGTTGTCAAGATTTACATTCTACCAAAGACAATCTACAGATTCAATGCAGTACTTATAAGCTTACCAACATAATTTTCCTCGGGCTTGGAAACAACAATACAGAAATTCATATGGAAAAAAAAAAAAGCATGAATAACCAGAACAATCCTCAGCAAAAGAAACAAAATGGGAGGTATCACACTTTCAGACTTTAAACTTTATTACACGCCTACAGTAACCAAAACAGCCTGATATTGGTACAAAACTAGGCACATAGGCCAATGGAACAAGATAGAGTTTCCAGAAGCAAAAACTTGGTCTCTCAACCAACTCATCTTTGACAAAGCCACCAATAACAACCACTGGGGAAAGGAGACCATATTTAACAAATGGTGCTGGGTAAGCTGGCTGACCATATGCAGAAGAATGAAATTGGACCCCTACCTATCACCTTATATAAATATCAACTCAAAATTGATCAAAGACCTAAACATAGAACCTCAAGCTGTAAGAATCCCAGAATAAAACGTAGGAAACACCCTTATGCACATCAAAGGAGGCAATGAATTCTTGACCAAATCCCCAAAAGTGAGTGCCATAAAAACTAAGATAGATAAGTGAGACCTCATCAAGCTGAAAAGCTTTTGCCCAGCAAAAGAAACCATCAAGACAGCAGGGAGACAATCCACAGAATGAGAGAAAATATTTGCAACTTTTGTGTCTGACAAAGGCCTAAAACCCAGGATCCACAGGCAACTCAAACAAAGTTAAAAAAACAAACAACCCCATTAAAAAATGGACAAAGGACATGAACAGACACTTTTCAAAAGAAGATATACAAGTAGCCAACAAATACATGAAAATATGCTCAGCCTCACTAATCATCAGAGAAATTAAATCAAAATTACAATGAGATGCCTCATAACTCCAGTAAGGATGGCCATTATTAACATGTCAAAAAACAACAGATGCTGGTGAAGGTGTGGAAAAAAAGGGAACGCCTCCACACTGTTGATGAGAGTGCAAGCTAGTTCAACCTCTATGGAAAGCAGTGTGACAGTTTCTAAAAGAACTAAAACTGGAACTTCCATTCGATCCAGCAATCCCTCTCTTGGGAATATACCTGGAGGAACATAAATTATTCTACCAAAAAGACACCTGCACGTGCATGCTTATTGCTGCACTCTTCCAAATAGCAAAAACATGAAACCAACTCTACCATCCACTGGAAGTGGACTGGATAAAGAAAATATGGTTCATGTACATGATAGATTATCACGCTGCCATAAAGAAAAACAAAATCATGGACTTCACAGCAAATTGGAGGAAGTGGGAGATCATACTTAGTGATCTACTACAGAAACAAAGAACTGAATACTCCATGTTCTCCCTCATAAGTAGGACCTGCACATTAATCACATTAGCATAAAGGTGGAATCAGCAGTCACTGGGCACTACCAGGAGAGAGAGAGAGAGGAAAAAGGAAGCATGTAACACCACAAAGGGCACCTGGTCCTATGCCACAGGGAGTGAGGGCCAGTTGGAAGCCCAAACTTCACCTGCATGCAGCTTACTTGTGTAGTTAACCCTCACTTGTACCCCACATCTCTATAATAAAATCAAATTTAATAAAAATATTCATAAGTCCATACTGGGAAGGATAGATAGATGATAGATAGATAGATAGATAGATAGATAGATAGATAGATAGATAGATAGATAGATGATAGATAACAGAGGACAACTCTTCCTTGCAGAACAATTCCTGTTAAGATAAAGAAAAAGAATGAAGAAACTATAAAATCACCATTAGAATATCCACGATACTTTGTTTTTAGGAAAAATCTAGTGATGGCTAAATTAGTGGGCAAAGTTTTAAAAGAAACAGGATATCTGCAAAGTTTCAGAGTATCTTTTCCACAATATTTAGAAATTACAATGGGATAAAACAGAAAAGTTTGGAGAATCTTGGCAGGCAGGACTTAACCAAGGTTAACACCATGGCAAATACCTATCAACATTGTGAAAACCCTGTTTTCACACTCTCACGTCACCTCCGTGAGATTCTTTCCAACCACATATAACCTCAAGTTAACCATGAGCAAACATCAGACAAACTTGAATTGAGAGACATTACACACGAGCAGCCAGTAACCTTCAAAACACAATGAAAGACAAGGAAAGCCTGGAGAACTGACACAATTGAAGGAATATGAAAAGAAAATATTAACATGGTCCCCAAAAGAGAAAAGAGGCATCAGTTAAACAATTGATGGAATCTAAAATAAATTATGAAGTTTAATTAACAATATTCTACAAAGATTAATTTCTTAGTTTTGGTAAATGCTCCATGGTTATTAACATATATAATATAGGAGGAAGTTGAGTGAAGGGTATATGGAAGCCATACTGTTTTTGCAACTCTTTCATAAGTATAAATATATCTCAACATCTAAAAGATGGGGAAAAAATTATAGTTTAGACCTGGTCTCAATGAACTCACAGTCTAGGAAAGCAAATACATAAAACAATATTATAATGTGGTAAGTGTTATGACAGCCAAAGACCAAATATTGAGCAGTTCAAAGACAGTTTATAGGACAAAGCATAACATTTGAGCCTTATAAAATGCTTCTGGGGGCAAAAGCAAGCTGGAGTTTCCAGGAAAAAAAAAAACAAATGAATGAAATGTCCCAGGAACTACAAGTGGGTTGATATGATTGAAACAAAAGTAAAGTGGTAAGACAAAACACAAGTAAAAATCAGACACAAGGAACGTTGTCTTCTATTACAGACAATAAAGAGCAACCAAAAGGTATTATAATCCACATCTTGGTCCATTTGGGGTGCTCTCGCAAGATACCATCGACTAGAACTAGGTATACATAACAAATTTATTTCTCACAGTTCTGGAGGCTAGGACATCCAAGATCAAGTTATCAGTAGATTCAGTGTCTAGAGAGGGCTGCTTCCTCATAGAATAATACCTCCTAATGGCCCCACTTCCTAATATCATCATCTTGGGGTGAGGAATGAATGAAGCATATGAATTGGCACAGGAGTAGGGCATAGACATTCAGACCATGGCAATCAGGAACATAACAGAGGCAGTTTTGTATTCTAGAAACTTCATTTTTATAGTCCTATGTAGAATAAAATAAAACATCTAGTTATTAGTGCAGTGTTTACTCTTCCAGATTAACTTTTACTTAGAGCTATATATTAATATATATTAATGCAACCTATGATACCAATCATAGAATCTTAACTATACAAACATCTGAAGTCTTCAAATGCCAATTCTTACTCCTCAAATGAAAAAACCTGGAAACATCTATCCCTCACTACAGAAAATGCACTTAAGATTTTAAATGCTATATCTCATTAGTAAATCAAAAATATTATTTATATCTCCTTGGATAGTTAGATAGTTAAATATAAGATAGCTCATACTATTATTTGTATAGGTAATAAATATTTCCTGAGTACTAATCTATGTGTGTCAAGCATGATTCTAAGTGTTAAAGATTTAACTGTTTTTTTTAAGACAAAAATCAAAACCCTGTTCTTTATGGAGCTCACATTTTAGGGTGAGTGGTGAGATAGATAGAAAAAAATGATTAACTAAATTATATATTCACAGTGTAGTAGAAGGTGACAGGAGCTGTGAAGATAAATAAATCAGGGTGAGAAAAATAGGGAATGCTGGAGAAGGGTCTGTGCGACTTTAAATAAAGTGATTAATTTATTTTTATTTAAAAAGTGATATTTGAGAACAATCCATGCAAATACCTGAAGAAGGAGGCTTTTTTAGTATGGGGAAAAGCTATGGCAAAACCCCTGGCGAGAGTGTGCCTAGAACAGTCAAGGGAGAGGAAGGAGCCCAGTGTGGCTAAAGCTGAGTGAGCAAAAAGGAAAGAAGTATGAGGCACCACCTTGAGAGGTAGCCTGGGGCAAGAGCTTACCGAGTGTAGCTGGCCATGGTAGGGAGTTTGGCTCTTATTCTGAAAGAAAGGAGGACTACTGGAGGATTATGTGATGAGAAACAGCATTATTTGGCTTGTGTTTTAAGAGAATATCCTTTCTTGCATTGTGCAAATAGCACCAATAAAAGGAAGCAGCAAGAATAGAATTATAAAAACCAATTAGGAGGCCATTATAGTAATCTAGAAAAGAGATTATGATGACTTGTGCCAGAATGGGAGAAGCAGTCAGATTCTGGACATGTTCTTTTTTAAGGCAAAGCAATCAGGATTTTCAGATAAATTGGACATGGGACACAGCAGAAAAGTAATGAAGACTCCGAAGCTTTGAGCAACTAAAAAGATAGAATTGCCCTGAACTGAGATGGGAACAACTGTGGATGGGACAAATTGGAAGCGGGAGGCTAGAAATTCCATCTTGAACATGTTATGTCTGAGATGACTGCTGGACATCCAAGGAAGTCTGAGGTTCTTTATGTCAGGCATGGGAATACAAATTAGAGAGCTGTTGGCATACACATACACTTGAACCACACATTCACAGATGCCACGCATTCATAGACACATTAAGTGTGGAGTATATATCAGCAAGCTTTTCCTGTAAAGGACCAGATAGTAACTATTTTAGCCTTTAAAGGCCGTATGGTCTCTTTTGCAACTAATGAAATCTAAAAGATCTAAAAATCAACTTTCCATATGACCCAGCAATCTCCCTTCTCTAAGTACACCTGGAAGAATTCAAATCACCGTGAAAAAGACTTCAACACATACATGTTTATCACAACACTATTCATAATAGCAAAAACATGGACCAACTATGCTGCCCATCAAAAGTGGGCTGAATAAAAAAAAATGTGGTACATATACATGATAGAATATTGCACAGCTATAAAGAAGGACAAAATTATGAACTTCATGGCAACTTGGATGGATTCAGAGTCTATAATACCCAATGATCTATCACAAAAACAAAGAATAGAGTACCACATGTTCTCACCTGTAAGCGGACCCTGAACAATTCCTATAATACTACAAGAAAGGGATTAACAGTGGGAAACTGCTGGGAGTGGGGTGGGGGAAACACTTCATCAATAAGGGTACCTAATCTCAAACCATGTGAAGTGGGAAACAAAGTGAGGTGCAAACTTTACCTGTCCAATGACCATCTGTATATCTAACCCTGAATTGTACCCCACATCTTTAAAATAAAAATGTAAAAAAACACAAAAAGAAATATATCTGTGTAGCTCAAAAGTGGCCGTAAGTAACACAAAAACAAATTAACATGGCTGTGTTCCAATAAAACTTTATTTATCAAACAAGGACAAGTTGGATTTGGGGCATGGGCCTTAGTTTGTCAACAATCAATGATGTCGATAAACAAGAAAGAAAGATCAATAACTGAGTCCTTGGGCACAAGTTTAAGAGGTCTGGGAAGAAGAAGGTGAGAAACTGACATAAATCGAAAAGATGAAGCCAGTAAAATAATAGGGTGGGGAAAAAAAGAAAACATGGTCTTGTGAGCAAGAGTGAAGCAAGTGTGTGAAGGAAGAAAGATTGATCCACTCCAACTCAAAAAAAAAGAAAGAAAGATTGATCCAAGTCTCTGAAATGCAGCTGATGGTTCAACAAAATGAAGACTGCAGATTGTCAACAGTATGAGGGTCACTGAGACACTGGCAAGAATGGTTTTGGGAAGGAATGGGTTCAAGATAGACTGGGAAGACAGAACAAAAGGATATAAAACCCTTGCTGGGAATTTTGTTGCAAAAAAAGAGTGAGGTCAGGAGTTTGGGGCAAAATGGGACAAAAACAGCCTATTTTTATGGTGTTAGGAATGACCCAAAAAGAGAAAAGAAAATTGCTAGGGCTATGTCCTTGCATAGAAAGAAATAATAGAATCTAGCATAGCAACTGGGATGCCATACTCAATAAAAGGGGGACAGTTAATCTCTAGCAACAGGCGGCAAAGTATATGAAAAGGATATGGGAATCTGTGGCTCACTGTTAGATGTGATCACAGGAAACGGTAAAAGTCATTTTCTGAAAGTCAACAGCTGAGAGTGAAGATGAGTAAAGAAAATTTGGAGATTTGAGAAAAGAGAAAAGGTATAAGATGATTAACTAAGGAAGTGGAAAAGTGATTGGTTGGGAAGTCCAGTGAGTGACAGACAGCATGAAAGATCTCATTCACATAAGGTTTGCATCATGGATTTGAGGGGAAAGCAGTCAGTCACTCCCTGTTCATCTTTTGTCTGCCCTGTTCACCTACATGGGAGCAAACAACTCTATGCTAGATTTAATCAGTGCTAGATTTTCACCAAAGTATATGACAGGGTAAGAGACAAGCGAACTAATTGCATGTGCAGGGAGATGACCATAATAAATGAAAATAGCATTACTTAAGCTGGGTAAAGAGGAAGAGTCCACCCTGAAGGGGTGAGACAGTGCCAAAGCATTAATGTCGAAGGATTATATGTCCTAGTCGGGTGGAAAGATGGTTAAATCTAGAGAATTAGAGAAACCCGGAAGAGAAAAGGTGCTGATCAGAGAGTGGGGTGCATAAAACTGAGATTATGTGGGACTGCAATTACCATATGACAAGGCCATTGCCTGTTTGCCAAGTTCCAGACATTATTCCAGGCACTCGACAAGCATCCATCCATTTAAATTACATGGAATAATTTAATGGATGATGTACTTACCATCAACAAGTATGATAAACCACTGAAACACTGAACAGTGTAGTAATTCATGACTTTTCTTCCCTGTGGCAGTCTACAGTCTTCTTCAGAGGCAGATTATCACAGTTCACTTCTCATACAACCTTGGATAGGCAAGGGTGCCTTTCTGGGAGATTCCTATGAATCTATAAAGAAGGTTGTAATCACTTAGCAGCTTGTTGAAAGCTATCTGCCTGCTCTTTAGGGCTTCTTCTGTTATTATGAAGGATAATATTTAGAAACAACATAAGTTCTGCAGTAAGGGTACATTGGCTACATTGTGATAGAATGAATCACCTTCCCTAAGGAAGAAAGAAAAACATTTTAAAATGCAAAATTCAACAAAATAGCCAAAAGGGTTACATATATAAACAAATACATATTATCTATATATACACATACATAGCTGGCCCTCTGTATTCATGGGTTTAACATCCATGGATTCTACCAACTATAAATAGAAAATATTCAGAAAAATAAATGAATGGTTATGCCTGTACTGAACATGTACAGACTTTTTTCTTATCATTATTCCCTGAATAATTCAGTATAACAACTATTTGCATCACATTTGCATTGTATTTGGTATTATAAGTAATATAGAGATTATTTAAAGTACCGGGGAGCATGTGCATAGATTATATGCAAATACTACACCATTTTATATCAGGGACTTGAGCATCTATAGACACCTTGGGGGTGGAGCCCTGGAGTCAGTTCTCCATGCATACAACTAGGTAGGTAGGTAGGTAGGTAGGTAGGTAGGTAGATGGATGATAGATAGATAGTAGATAAATGTATGTATTATTATTAATTAGTTATCACTTCTAGGGTGTACTAAAGTTTTTCTCTAAACTTAACAAATTTCAAAACCACGTTTATTTCTCAGGAAACTATCTGGCATTTAGTTGGAACCCAATATGCACCAGTCAAATGAACGAGCAGAAAGTAAGGCCGCCTTCCCTCAGAAACCAGTGACCTCCATCCACGTTTAGCTTTTTTCAGTTACCTTATGATAGGAAACCTCTGAGTCAAGGCTTGTGTTTTTTCCTTTTCCCAGGATTATGCTTACACAAGTTATTCTCCAGCTCCCATTAAGTAAGAGCCTTGCTTCATAAATACAGTACTGACGGAGCTGTACCATTTGTGGTCCCTTGGCCTCAAAAGACATTTCCCCCTTCATTAATTTGTTTCCTTTTGGACCCAGTCCTTACCCTTAATAAGACGATGTGCACCAGGGACATATCTTCCCCTGCTTTGCTTATGCTCATGAGGAAGTGGAGAGCCTGAAAAGCTATGCTTCGTATTCTGGGATGATGCCAGCCAAGCCTGGCAAGAGGATGATTGAACATTCTCAGATCATTTTCATGGCTATTTGTTCTGTCCCAGAATCACATCAAGCACAGGCCTCCGAGCTGAAATTTCATCACTTTGTCCTTGCTGCCCAGGTAAGGGCAGTGAAAAATGAGCATATCTGCCTCTTTGTAATGACAAATAATGACTTTTCCCTTCACAACTGATATGTATTTTGCAACATCATCAGAGAAGTCTAATTACCAAGCAAAATGATAAGATAGAACAGAACACAAAGCGTCTAGAGTAAAGTCACAGTAAATAGGCATTTGCATCTTTGCCATTTTTCAGCGTCACGGAAGCAATAGGAAAATGGCAACCGGAAGGCACATAATGAATATCCCATTAAATATTCATTTGGATAATAAATGACTTAAAATTTTAAACTACCCAGCAAAAGAATGTGACAGAAGGATACAAATGTGTCCTGCTGCCAAAGGAGAATGGACAAACAGACTTGGAGGGAAGCACAGCAAAGGGAAGACCTAGCATTTCCTGGGTAAATAAGTGTGTGGGCCCCACATGGGCAAGAAGGGGGCATTCACTGCTAAGGACTTGATGGGACAAGTTGGCTTTCATGAATTTTGATCTGCATTTGTCCAGATGGACTGACATATGCTTTCTACGATGGGGTCATTCTTGTAATCATGTTTTTTCCTACAACGATAGTCCCTGAAGCACAAGTGTGGCTCTGCAGTTGGAAGTTTTCCTGACTGTCAGCTTATTCCTTGTTTTAGGACTGCATGACTCACTGAGCTGAACTGGTATTGAATTGAAACTTTGAGTACTCCAGATTCTTGTTTACTGAGCTTGGATTAGTCATTCCAGTATCAGTAAACTAAAAAAAAGGCAATAACTTGTCAGATAGAGGCAGTGGCCAAAACAAGAAAGATGGAAAAAGAAGGTTGAAAGCATAAATTGACATTTGCTGAGTGCCTACCAAGAACTAGGCACCATTTAAATACTAAGCAATTCATGAATGTGATTTTATCACAGCCCACAACAATCCTGCCTGTTTAGTATTAGCATAACCAGTTCGGCAAATGAGGGAAATTAAATGCAGAGAAGTTGAGCAACTTGGCAAAAGACACACAGTGGGAAAGAGGTGGAAGTCGAGTTTGAACCCAAATCTGTGTAAACCCACAGGTCTTATTCTTTCTATCACCCCATATGGTCGTATTTGTTTGTGCGAAATCCATTATAGATTATAATAAAAAATGTAAAAGTTACAGGCAGGTGCAGGTTGGTTTTGCATACCCAGTGCCTTTTAAAGTGTCTAGAATGAATACTTGTGGGAAAAGAAGAAAACTAACTTGACACTCACTATTAATCTATTTTGAGTAAAATTATGTATCCTAACCATTAAAGTTAATTTCAGAAAGTAAAATATATATATCATTATAAAATGAATACATGCACGAAAAATTTTGTTTAATTAATTAATGAGGGAACCAATAAGATGTTACAAATGGCACAAAAGAGAATTGAAAGAACCACACATATGGAGGCCGAGGCAGAAGGATTGCTTGAGCTCAGTTGTTTGAGACCAGCCTGGACAACATAGTGAGGTCGATCTCTATAAAAAATAAAATAAATTAGCCAGGCATAGTGACATGCATCTGTAATCCCAGCTACTTGGGAGGCTGAGACAGAAAGATATCCTGAACCCAGTAGGTCAAGGCTGTGGTGAGCCATTGTCATGCCACTGCACTACAGCCTGGGTGACAATGGGAGACCCCAATTCAAAAACAAAAAACAAAAACACATCTATGTAGAACATAAGGAATGGATGGTGACATAAATTTGCTTAATAGGTACAAAACTGGCTAATACCATCAAGCAAGCACCAGCTGCATTTCCAGGGGTCACAAGTTGCATTTCTATGGATAAGAAATTACTTGCATTGATGTCTATATTATCAACCTTATGCAGATATAAAACAACTCAAAGACAGTGAAAAACAGAGATAACCCGAAGGGCACATGTGATGGGTCCACTTAATTGCTAAAGGCCATTGCATTGATTTATAGCCAGTTTTCATATAGTTTCCTTTTTGGATAGTACATTATTAGTCTCCCTGTCCATAGATGCTTCCTTGCCAAAAGGGGAACATTAAATGCTATGTATGTGTATTGTCTTTCAGAATCACTTAGCCATTTGTTGTCTGAGAATGATTAATAAGCACCAGAAAATATCTCCTCTGGGTTCAGGACATATCTGTTGGAGAACCTGGCTAATATGGAATGAAAGTCACATACTTAACGTGAATGTGTGTGCTATGGTTGGTCTCATCTCACCTCCTGCCTGAGATATGGGAATTACGTAGGTGGAGAAGAATCACAGAATGATAAAAAGAGCTTCCTTTCATCTGCAATCCACAAAGGGACACACTACGGCTGGCACAGGTCAAGACAATGCTGACAGTTACGTACCTGTGAGTGGCAATTGGGGGGCGTTGTAGCAGCTGCTACAGAGTGTGTCACACCAAGGATTTTGTTATGCTGGTTTGAAAAGACACTACCAAACTTTATGACAGCAATTAATTACAATAGGCTATTGACAGCAAGAAGTTTACTCTGCCCTAGAAAAGAGTAGGAGCACAATAGAGAGAGGCTTCTCCCCATTTCCTCACAGTCCTCCTCAGCACAATGACAGCTTTGTTTGCCGAAGTGTATCACCAGATCTTTGGGTGAAAGATAAGTCAGGTGTTTTAATGATGCACAATAAATGAAAGTAAGGATATGTTTAATATTTAAAACTCAAATAAGAAATATAGGCCCTGTAACAGCATTTTTTATCATAAAAATTATATCCAGGATATGTCCAAAAAGAATTTAAGATGATTCAAAATCTATTCAAGTAAAATTGGGCAGAATATAAATGTGATATGGTCTTCCCTTAAAGACTCTAGCAGGAAGATAGAGTCAAAGACTAAATAGCTAAAGTACAGAGGGAAGGCAGATAAAGGAGTGATTAATTCTTCTCTGAGGTAGTCCTGGAGGGCTTCACAAAATTAATATGAACATGAAGGACAAATTCAAATACAAAGAGAAAAAAAACTTTTCCATTTGTCTCTAAGTAACGACCATGTTTGGGAATTACAAGTAGCTGCATCAAGAACCAAGAGGACATGAGAGCAAAGGGAGCCAAAATAGAAAAGGCTATATAATGCCCCAAATCCAAAGAGCAATATTAGGAAGAATATTGAATGCCGTGTTAAAGATTTTATGCTTAACCTCTTGGTCACAGAGAGATACAAAGAATAGAAAAACAGGAGAGGTAAGGAAAGGTTCCAGAACAAGATTGTATAATGGCACCAAAGGCCACAGAGTGTGACCAAAACACTCGCATTTTGCTTCTCAACATCTAAAGCTCTTCTTTTATCTGGGGGGTATTTGTGCTGAAGGTGAAGGGCAAAGGTCCTTGTCTTCACTAGAGAAGCTGAAGCACCCAGGGTTCATCAAGATAAGTGTTCCAGGCTCAGACAACATTATATTCCATCCAGGACTTGAGTCTCAGATGAGGGTGCAATTACGTAGAGGCACCTGAGAATTCGTCCTGTGACTGTAGAAGGATCCAGTATTTCCCAGCATTTAATTCAGGTATGATTTGACCATGGGTTTTGTTACTCAGTTCCCTTTGTTTCTTGTCCATTGTGGAATCCTCATTCTATAGCATTCTCATTGGTTCTGTGAGCTACCCAAAATCTTCCTCATAAATGTATTTTCAGCTTATCTTGGCAAGAGAAATTTTCTATTGCTTTCACATCGATAAGAACTCATGTCAATATCAAGGATTGAACATAGACTTTGGTTTTGTTAACTGGAAGAGCATTGGTTTTCACACTGATAGCATTTCCAAGATGGTGGAGGGAGGGGCAGTAGCCACTCTTAATGGGAGTAAAGACTCAATGTTACATGAGGAAAATACGACCACAAAAATAAACCACTTTTTCCAGCAGTTTGGAAGTAAATGAAAAGAGGAAAAGCCATAGTTAAAGAAAATTCTTTTTTCGTTTCAATAAAAAGGCTCACACATCTTCATAGGCTAAATAATACTGTGGTTAGCAAGACAAAGAGTTTAGAAGAAGCAAGATTTGATTGCATGAAGTCCCAAACAAAGAGTTGGAAAATGAATGCTTAGAAGACCTTCTTGGAAAAATCAGTCTTTAAAAAAAGTAAAGACAAATGAAGACAGAGAAAACTTAGTGGTTCAATGACAGGGACCTTGAGGGTTTTCACACCTGATAGAATCTATTTTATCTGTGAAGTGAAATAAAAGAAAAAGTACAAATGTATCCCAATTAAGGAAGATGATAAAAGGTTAGAACATTTATCAGGAAAAAAAGGGCTACTTATTAATAGTGTGAAGAAAATGTTTGCAAACACCACTCAATTGAAAAATAAATATGTCATGCCAATCAAAAACATGCTATAAATGATGCGCAGCCATAATTTTCACATAGCCATTTTTTAGGAATATCCATGTCCATATATTAAAATAATTCAATGAAAGATTCTGCAGGAAGATAAGATGTTATACTTATCTAAGCATAGAGGTTTTCGGTCATCTAATTTTCCCAAAGATAGGACTTAAATAGAATAGGTGAATCATACATCTCTTACCTCATAATATTTTCTCTTCAGGCTAACCACCTAGAAAATATCTATAAATTCTTCAAGAATCTGTGTGTGACCTTTTTTCTAAAAAAGTTTTTCACCACCCATAAAAGGTATAATTTACTCCTTCCCTCTAGTGTTTTTGTGACATGATATTAAGAAATAATTGTAATTCTTATCATGTGGTAAATCATGACTAAGTCTGCCTCCCATGAAAGAGTGTAAATAAGCTCCCTGGAGATGGAGAAGAGGTGACATATGATTCATTACTGGAACCCCAATGTCTAGAATAGCACCTAGCACATAATAGGAACTCAGCAAATACCATGTATGTTGATGGATAGATAGATGAATAGCTATAAGAAATTTTATTAAATATCATTTTTCTTAGTGAAGAGATGAATATGATCTGAGTAGTTTAAGGCTACTTCCATGACAAGGATTTGGAGCACACATTCTCTGCAGTTCACTGAAGAAGAATTCATAGTGACCCAGTCGTTTTGTTCACTGAAGTTTTGGAAGACACAAGATAATACAATCCATTTGTTCATATTGAGGATAATGCAACTTAAGTGCAGAATGTGATATGATGCTGATGTCTTGAACATTACTTTTGCTACAATGACTCCTGCTTTATATCACAAATAAGCTTTCATACAGTAGAAGATTCTGAATTTCTGTATAAGAGGAGTTTGGGAGCAGCAGGCTGATTGGATGAGGGGTGTGTGTGTGTGTGTGTGTGTGTGTGTGTGTGTGTGTGTGTGTGGTAGGCAGAGGGCAGTTTCTAAGGGACTTGCCAAAAGCCCTGCCAAACATGCTGTTTTTACATAGATTGCATGCTTAATGTGGAGTGGTTTAGGGAAGCTACTGAAAATTTTAGTGATTATTGCTACATCCCTGTTCTAATGGTAAACAAAAAAAAAAGTTATTCTTTGAGGACCATCGCTTCTATAATCAAGAGCTTGACTACAACAATATGCTAATACATAAAGTACGTGCTCTTATATTTATGGACAATTATCTATTTTACCTTACATCTTTAAGAGCTAAAGGAAGACTATATATCTTAGTTCATTTTCTACTTCTGTAACAAAATACCAAAGAGTAGATAATTTATAAAGAAATCAATTTCTTTGGTGCACAGCTCTGGAGACCAGGAAGTCCAAGAGCAGGTACACCTGAAAAGGGCCTCTTTGCTGTGTTATTCCACGGCAGAAGGGCAAGTAAATATAAGACAGAAAGAAAAGGGGGGCTGATCTCCCCCAAATAATTAACCCACTCTCTCAGTACTGTCATTCATCCCTTCATGAGGGTGGAATCTCATGACCTAATTGCCTCATAAAGACCTGCCTCTTAATAGTGTTACAATGGCAATTAAGTTTCTGACACATGAACTTTTGGGGACATTTTTGAGCCATAGCACTATAGAAAACAATAAAAATATACTGACTATCATATACTTACCCTTTGTCATTTATAAATACAACAGAGATCTGGATCAGGTATATATTTTTTAAATTTTTTAATTTTAAAGATGTGGGGTACAATTCAGGGTTAGGTATACAAATGTTCATTTTGCAGGTACCCTTGTTGATGAGGTGTGCCCTCCCTCCCCTGGCAGTTTCC
This sequence comes from Tarsius wallacei, assembly GCA_963574415.1. Taxonomy (NCBI): domain Eukaryota; kingdom Metazoa; phylum Chordata; class Mammalia; order Primates; family Tarsiidae; genus Tarsius; species Tarsius wallacei. The sequence goes on from CAUYQG010113410.1 coordinate 16,437, forward strand.
CTCAACTGTCAATCCCCTTGCCTCTTCCCCTGGCAGTTTCCCACTACTGCCAATCTCCTTCTTATAGTTTTATGATAATTGTTCAAGGTCCACTTAAGAGTGAGAACATATGGTCCTCTGTTCTTTGTTTCTATGACAGATCACTGAGCATGATAGACTCTAAATCCATGCAAGTTGCTGCAAAGTCCATACATTTGTCTTTCTTTATGGCTGAATAATATTCCATAATAATATTCCATAATATTCCTGTGTATATGTACCACATGTTTTTTATCCAGTCCTCTTTCGATGGGCAACATGGTTGGTTTCATGTTTTTGCTATTGCGAATAATGCTGCAATAAATATGTGTGTGTAGGTATCTTTTTCATAGAGTGATTTGAGTTCTGCTGGGTATACTACCAGTAGAGGGATTGTGATATGCCAAAAATAAACAGACAGCCCCATTACAAAGTCGGCAAAAGATATGAATAGACACTTCTCAAAAGACGACATATGAGCAGCCAACAGATACATGTCATCAAAGAAATGCAAATTAAAACCACACCGATATATCAACTAACTCCAGTCAGGATGGCCACCATCAATATCTCAAAAACCAACAAATGCTGAAGAGGATGAGGGGAAAAGGGAACACTTCTACACTGTTGGTGGGAGTATAAACTAGTACAGCCTCTGCGGAAAACAGTGTGGTGATTCCTAAAAGGTCTAAAAATCGACTTTCCATACGACCCAGGTACACTTTTATGTGTGCCACCAGCACTTTGTACTTCATGATATCCCACATAATTAGACTCACCTGTTTACTCCTTAGACTGTCAGCTAGGTTATGCACTCCTCGAGGTGGAGACTTTTTCATCTTTGTCTCCTTCAGGCTTAATATTCTTGGCATTTAGTAAGTATTTAAAAAATTGGGAGTGAGCAAATGCTTATAAGGGAGATGCCTTTCATCAAGTAGAAAAAGATCAACATTGATTTTTTAAAGTAGATGTATGCCATGTGAACCTTTATGCTGCCTTCCATTTGAGGTCTAAATCAATTATTATCTCACTCTGTATTCTCACATTCATATTTTTTTTACTATGCCATTTTTCACCCTTCACGTCTTATTTAATCAGAGTGTCCAGCAAGTCTAATAAAAATATTAGGAAATTCAAATGTTTATCTATCCCTTTCTTGATAAAAATGCTATATAGCAACAGAGGAAAATCATTACAAATGGCATATATTTGAAAAGCAAATGATTCCTATCTAATTTCTAGATTTAAATAACACAGAATTTGCAATGATAAAAGTCCAAGTAGTTGTCATGTCATAGTGGCTTCAGAACCCAAATGAGAATGTGGGATTAAGGTCAGAAGCATCATTGTCAGAAATCACAACCAGCAAGAATGAATACCAAGTGGAAGCAATTAGCCATCTGCAGAAGTAGCATACTCCATGAGGTTCCAAGTCCCCTCTATGCCGGCGATAGCCCTCCTCAGGGAACCGATGTTATGACACCCACTAAAATGGCATAGTGTGACAATCTGCCACGCGAATTTCCCCTGGGGAATGTCATCAAGAAGTGTTTGGGTTTTTATCTCATTCTCCTATGAGGTCAGTTGGTGTGGTTGACTCCCCAGAGCATAATCTGTTCCTAGCTGAACTGATGAGAGGACATTTCTAAGCCCACAAAACTTCGGAATGCATTCTGGACCCACGGTGACTCCACTGACATCCAGACTCCTATGAGCTCAACCTAAAACTTCCCACACACTTCTCTCTTCCCATCTAACTGGGTGAGGAGAAAAGTGTCCCCTGAGAAAATAACTGCCTGAGGAAAGGAGCCGAAGACCTGCTGAGAAAAGCTGCCTTTCTAACTCACCACCACACCCATTTGGCAAGATGGCAAAGACATGTATTTCCTCCACTAAACCTATTTATCGTCAGACTGTTATTGGAAGCTATATTTCAGGGAACAAGGTAACCAGAAAGCCTAATTGTCTGAATATTTTGGTAACTCCACGGTGGTCACAAGGCAAATAAATAATTTCTGACTTGTTAACCCCAGATCTCTCAAAGTACAAAATGTAGCTTGCTATATTTCCTTAGTATTTTTTGAACTGTGGGACAGATTGTGACTGACTACGGTATGCAGCAGACAAACTGTGCTTCATAATTTTATCCTTGTGACTCATTCTCTCAACAAAATGGCTGCCTCCAGACACATGAAATATTTTGGAATTCAAGCAAACAGAAGCTGCACTGCTTCCAAGCAACACCCCACTACGCCGAGCAAAAAGCAGACAGGTTCTTTTTCTAGGGGGTCCTCAAGTGGGAGCGGCTGCTTTGAAGACCTCCTTCGATGCACCTGGGAAATTGCATGGCCACCTGTTCTGCCTCATGCAGAAGAAATGTCTGCATGCAAACAGAGGGTCACACTCCACAGTTTCCGAGTTGACTTCTAACCCTGAATCTGCTATAAGAGGTGGTGTAGAATGCAATCAATATGTGTCCTTTAAAATCTCCTTTCTTCAAGATAAATATTTACATCAGTTCACAAAGAAACAAATTTTACTGGCCAACCCAACTCAAAGGGGCAGCAATTCGAAAGATGATATCTAAAACAAGATTCCCTTGGAAGAGAGATGATGGGAATGTTCTGTTTCCTAAAGAGGAAATGGCAAATCTCCTCAGGAAACACAGGCATTGATGTTTCCTGCTCTTTAAAAATAACATAAATGTGTAGGAGTCCTTTTTCTTTATGAAACTAATGTTTTATTGTTAGGTCTCCTTGGAGAAATATCATTATTTGCAATTTTAACTGACATCTGAAATCTATTTTTGTGTCTGAACAAGAGAAGCAACACTACCATCATGTGGCAAAAGAGATTGAGTTTATTTTTTTAAATTCCAGTCAGAGATGAAATCTCAACCCACAAATTAAAGTTCTAACCAAAAGTGCATTTATTTTTATGTCATGTGGATGATGCTCGCATCTTTCATTAAATAATTCGCAACTTAGTCAACTCCTTGTAATAGAGGCAAAATTTACGTGAAAAAGAAAAACTGTTGTTCTTCCCATTTAAGTTACACTATTAACAGCGGCTTCTTGTAAGAGCTCAGAAAAATATCACTGATTTTTCTGCAACAGTGCAGTCCTACATACTTGAACAAGCAAGTCGGCAAAGAACTCTAGAAAGATAATCATGCAAAGAACACGAGCTAGAATCTTTAATATTACTTAGATAAGGTACTTTCACAGGCATGTTGTTAATTGATTCTAACAACCCTCTGGCATAGCTACTAATATATTCCCATTTTACTAATGGGGAAACTAAGGTGGAAAGATATTAAACAATGTACCCCAGTTAGTTCTACTAGCCAGAGGGTGAGGTCAGCTCAACCATCACCTGCTCTGCCAAGATTCTCCTGAGCCACTACAGGAAAAGCCCTTTCCTTCTCTAGCTCTGCTGATATGTTCCTTTAATTTCCGTATTAGCCCTCGCCACAGTGTGTTGCGATCGTGCACTTTCTCCCTCCTCAGAAGTGAAATTCTCTAACTTGGTGGCATTAGGCTATTTATTCAGTAAATAGCATGGGAATATGATCTGATATCGCATGCCCTGGAGTGAGACTCAAATTCACCCTTCTCTGTTCCCGCGGTTCTCAAGGTGTGAATCCAGCGTCAGCAGCATCCTGTCACCTAGGAACTGGTGAGATACCCAGATCTGATGCCCTTCTCCAGCCCAATCAGATCAGAAGGTCCGGAGGTGGGGCTGGCTGCTGTGTTTTAGAGTACCCACCAAAGGATTCTGCTGCACCCTCAGGCAGGAGAGACAGGCTCTACCCAGATCACCAAGGTGGACACCACTGTGGATAGCCCAAAGCCACCTGCAAGACTGAGGTGCCCATCCCACCAGCGACTGTGAGCCCTGGCAAGGCAACTTCTCAGAGAACTGCCCATCAACAAGGAATTTCCGCATCCCCAGGCACACATGAACAGCACTTCTTCCATGACGCCTTCTTCAAACAATGTATTCTTCTCCACGTGAGCTGAGGATCCCTTAGCGCTTTGTTGGTTACGTGCTTGATGGTAAACATTTATTTTATGACTACCAGCCGTCACGATGCATTTGTCTAGTTAGTGTCCACTAATTATCTTCGTCTCTGGGCCATAAGCTGCTTGAGGAAAGAAACAATACCTCCTTCATACTCTGGTGTTCAGTGCCCCACAAGCTGTCTGACTGCTCAGTATTAAATAAGTACTTACTGAATCAATAAACATTCTACTTTTTTTTTTTTTTTGAGTTGGAGTCTCACACTTGTCGCCCAGGCTGGAGTACAGTGGCACTCTCATGGCCACTGCAGCCTTGACCTGCTGGGCTCACATGATCCTTACACCTCAACCTTCCAATTAGCTGAAACTACAGACGCACACCACCACCACCCATCTAGTTTTTGTGATTTTTATTGTAAAGATGAAGTCTTACCAAGTTGTCCAGGCTGGTCTCAAATTCCTGGGCTCAGGTAATCCTCACCTCGGCCTCCCAAAGTGCTGGGATTATAGGCTGAGCCACTGTACCCGACCAAACATTCTACTTTCTAGGGATTCAAAGATGAATGAAATATGGACTCATCAATGAGGAGCTCACAATCTAGTTGAAGAAAGAAGAAAGAGGCATGTTAACCAATCATGGTATATGTTAAGGGTTATAAAAGAGCTAAGAATAAACTGCCTTGCACTATACCATGCTTTTCTATTTATTTCAAACTTTTCTATTTATTTCAACTTTGCTGTCTTTTGCAACTCAGCCCAAAAAACACATCAGTCCCTTTTCTGAATTCCTCTAGTATGTACTCTTTGCTTCACACACTTGGCCCATGTTGAATGTGTATTGGTAATCCATGTTTTATATACATGCCCTGTTTGCCCATGTAAGTTGAAAACGTAGTATCTCCAATGCCAACCCCCAACAACTCAACAATTGTCATAAAGTAGTCAGCTTAGTGAACTCTCGTTTATGGGAATAAAAATGAAATTATCCCTGCCTTAGGTAGGGATCCCTGGGAAACAGATTCTGAACAGAGTTCTGCATGCAGACGGTCCACGAGGGAGCCCCCGCTGGAACGGCACCTGCAACAAAGTGGGTAAGTCTGATCAGGCGGAGGAAGAAACTACACTGGGATGCTAGTGGGATGGAGGCCTCGCCTGCTCCTAGAAGGAGCTCTGGGCCCAGGGTGGCCCTTCAGAGTAGTCCCACATGGAGGCACAGGCCTTTGTGTCCCACATCAGCCACTGGCTACAGGGTGTCCCCAGGGAGGGGTGACATCACCTTGTCTTCTTCCGCGAGACTAGCTATGAGCCATCATCAGACAACACTCCCAGCAGTGGGAGAAGGGGTGTATTGCTCCAGAAGAGGGGTTGTGTGGAGTGTTTCCAGTTCTTTAGATGTGAGCAGCTTACAAATGTCAAGAGACACAGTCACTATTATTTGTGCTCTTGGTGTATCTAACGCTTGGTGTATTAAACTCACACTATAGTAAGCAAATTTTAGAAACCAACTTGTCTCAAAAATTTAAAAAGCAGCTACAAATATTACTCAATCAATTCTTTAAACAATTTAAAGTGCTACTATTAATAGTATGGCTACTTCTCCAAACGCTTTCCTTTGAACAGTAGACAAATGTACACAGATTCAAGCATTAAAAACTCAGCTTTGTTCAGTATACCTAATTTGAACACCATCAATAAAATGTATTGTTCTATTATTCTTATACTTCTGAAAGTTATTGTTTTATTTATGATGATAGTTTCCTAGGATTTCTGAATTATTTTGATTTCTTCCTAAAGAATAAGCGTATCAGGTTTTAGGATCTAGTTGGGACATAAAATTGGTTGCATTGTATAAACGATTCAAAAGAGACACTGGCCATTAGATAGAGATCATTTCTACAGTGAAGATTTACTTGTTAAGACATGAATTTTTACATTTCTGTCATTTAATAATTTTCAGACCTTGATGGCTTCTCCAAAATGATATGTTTTCATTTTGCATAGCTGATAGTCCCTCATTGCCCTTTTATGAAAATATAGCAATATGATCATTTCATGTTTTTTATACATGTGAATCTATGAAGTTACCTATAAATTTCTCCTAGTTAGAACTATTGGGTAACTTTATTTTATTTTGGAGCATCATATTGAACTTTATTTACAATATTGAATCTTCAATCCATAAATATAACACTGGATTTCTTTTTATATATTTAAGTCTTATTTAATAATGTCTTTAAATAAGATCTGTTTTTCTGCATGGTGATCTTGAATTTTTTTTGTTATACTCAAAAACATTGTTATTATTATAAATATCTTCTTAAATTACATTTCTTAATTAGTCATGATGAAACATAAAAATAAAATTGATTTAAATATCAATATAACTTGTAGCCTTTCAAACCTTATTAATTTTAGTAAATTGTCTGTAGATTCCTTCTCTTTTTTAAGTACATAATAATATTGACTGAAAATAATAATGTAGCCTTTTCCTATGTATTCTAAATGTAATTCTTTTAATTGACTTATTGAAATGGCTAACAACTAATAAAATGTTAAAGTGGTGATATCAGGTATGTAAATCTTGCTTTTTATTTTTAAAAAATTATCTTAGGAGTAATGCTTGTTATAAATTTTTGTGGATACCTATCTTAGCTAAGAAAGCACTCTTCTTTAGTTTTTATCCTAACAGTATTTTTTATATCAATTAGTGTTTTTTGTTATATTTTATAATCTTAAGATAACTGCATCATTCTTGCTTTTTAAGTTGTTATTACAATAAAATACACTGATTTTCTAATAGTAAATCATGCTGTATTCCTGGAGTAAATCTGTTTTATGATGATGGATTGCCTTTTGATGAATTATATTCACTAATATTTAGTTATTTACATTTGTGCACTTCTGTGTGAAATAGAGCTATAATTTTTTTTCTCATTTGGTTTTGGCATCAAGATCTTACTAGCTCATAATATTATTGGGAAGTATTAATAGTTTTCAATAAAATGGCACATTTTTTAGTACACTGTAGATGTGCCCATTGTCTTTATAAATGTTTAAAACTAGATATTAAGTACATGCAAGTTAATCACTTTATATTTTCATAAGAAACTTTTACCAAGGTGCACTGATTAATTTTTCCTAGTAATGTTTTGTTTTTAAATTCTGATTTGTCTGATGTTTAAGTAACAGGTCATTTATTTGAAAGTTTTTTTTATCTAGCATCAGAATAAAAGATACAAGAAGTTCCAAAGCAAAGGGCACACCAAAGTCTAGCTTTTCAAGTGATGCATGGAGACTGACTTCACGCCTCTAAAATTATTTGCTTAGTAGGCAGACCAAAACATTTCAACAGTGACAACTTGGTAAGCTTCAATATGGATGGTTGGAAGTTACTCAGTGCCCTGTGAGGCGTCAGCCCTCCCGGTGACCCCACAGGCAGAAAAGGGCGTGTTTGAACCAACAGTCCAGGAACCTTTCAAGTTTCTACATGTCTAGGTTTTAACAACCTGTTTGCCCCATGACTACTTTTTCAGAAATATTTTCAAGTGACCCTGGAAGAATGCAGAGACTCGCTCTGAAGCAAATTTATTTACATCTATGCAAAATAAAGATGGAGACATCTTTCCTGGAGTCACTACAGTACAGTAAAAATAGAAACACCTCCCTCCTCTCCCCAGAGAGTTTTGCTTATAGTCGGGTGATAAAGATAATCTCTCTCTCCAGAGTGGTGAGGGGTGGGCAGGCTTGTTAGTAGTCCCTTGTAGGACGGGGTGTTTTCCTGAGCTCATTTTCTCTCTGTTTTGATGCAGACCCCCTGTGGGTGCAGAATCCACGTGGATCTAGTCACAAATAACTTCCTGGTTCTTGGAGCAAAACAGAACTGAGATGAACATGGAGCTCATGCTGCCTGGTGTGTTGTAAGCAGCAAACCCTGAGTCTCCTCGGCATCACTGTCTCCTTCTCAGCAAACCATGGAAGTCTAATATCAACATATTGTAAGAACTATGATCTACATAGAAGGAAAATAAATAACAGAAGTAGCACAGAGAGGCCAGGCATGTTAGCGCACACCAGTCATCCCAGCACATTGGAAGGCCAAGGTAAGAAGACCTCTTGAAGCCAGAAGTTGGAGACCACCCTGGGCAGCATATCAAGATCCCATCTCTATTTTTAAAATAATATAAATCAATAAATAAAATAGCACAGAGGATGGAAGGGGGATGGAAATATGCAATTGTAAGGTTTTTACACAGTTTATGAAGTGGTATATTACTTGAAGGTGAGCTGTGATAAATTAAGAATGCCTGTTTTAAATTCCAGAGCAGCCACCAAAAAAAGAGAGAATTAACTATCAAATCAATAATGAAGATAAAATAAAGTGTTAAAATGTATTTGATCTAAACAAAGGCAGAAATTGAGGAACAAAGAACAGATGCTACAAATAGGAAATAAGTAGCAGATAGTAGGCTCAAATTCAAGCATATTGAAAATTACATTCAATATAAACAGTCTTAACATGCCAATTAACATACAAAGATTATTGGAATGAGTAAAATCCTCATACGAATTTTTTGGTGACAATTTGTCTTGGAGTATGGTATGACTTAATTTATTAATTCAAATCTTTTAGTTCTAAATCTGCTTTTTAATTATATTTTTCAACCTTTTCTGTTATATTCTTCAGTCAAAAAAATGAGTAATTAGAGTGTCTTTTGTCTTCTTCCATGCCTATAAATTTCCCTCTAACCCTGTTGAAGGGCACAGGGAACAGTCAGAGCCCCTCCCCCACCAAGATGGCACCGACCACTCCCCCAAGATGGCACCGACCACTCAGGCCACATGGAAACAACAATGGCCCTAAGTTCCAGCTTCCCCCTATACGATTTCTCACGCGTGCAAAGTTCAAACTTGCTAGCCAACAATCTCTTCCTATAACCCTCCAATAGTAATCTTGGCCCGCCCTATTTCCCCTCTGCTCTACCCAATAGGATGCTAGCACGGCCTCTTCCTGCCCTCGCTAAACTAATAAATACAGCGCCTCCCTGCATAACTCTCTCGCTCTCCCCCCTCACCCCCTCTAGGTCTGTAGCCGCC
>CAUYQG010113412.1:0-29106 GCA_963574415.1 Tarsius wallacei
GAAATCTCAGGGAACATCTTCCTGGACTTCAGAGTAGTTAATGACTTTATGGTCAAGTTCTCAAAAGCAAATGCAGCAAAAACTAAAATTGACAATTGCGATCTTATCAACCCTCCCAAATTTTTTCACAGCAAAAGAAACCATCAAAATATTAAAGAGACAACTCACCAAATGGAGGAAATATATTTGCAAGCTATGCATGCAACTGAGGCCTAACAACCAGGAACTCAAACACACCGATAGGAAAAAAATAGCCCCATTAAAAAGTAAGCAAACTATATGGTAATATGTAGGGGTCCAGTTTCATCCTTCTGCATGTGGTTACCAAGTTTTCCCAGAACCATTTGCCAAATATGTTATCTTTTCCCCAATGTCTTTGTCACAATGTATCAAGAACTTTAATGTGAAACTTCAAACTGTAAGGGTCTTAGAAGAAAATATAGAGAACACTGTCCTGGGCATCTAAGTAGGCAATTAAATCATGGCCAAGTCTTCAAAAGCAAATGAATCAAAAGCTACGATTGACAGATGGGACCTTATAAAATGAAAATGCTTTTTTACAGAAAACAAAATCAAGACAGTAAAGAGACAACCTGCAGTATGGGAAAAAATGTTTGCGAGCTACGCATCCAATAAAGGCCTAACATCCAACATCTACAAGGAACTTAGATGAATTAATAGGAAAAACAAATAAATGAGCCCATTAAAAAGTGGGCAAAAGACATAAACAGACATTTCTTCAAAGAAAGACATGCAAGCAGTCAAAAAATATATAAAAAATCCTCAGACTCACTAAGCATCAGAGAAGTGAAAATCAAAACTACAATGAGATACTCTCACTCCAGTCAAGATGGCTATCATTTACAAGTAAAAACACAAGTGTTGGTGAGGCTGCAAAGAAAGGGAATGCTTTTACACTGTTGGTGAAAATGTAAGCTAGTTCAACATTTGTGGAAAACAGTGTGGCATTTTCTCCAAAAACGAAAAATTGAGCCATCATACGATTCAGCAATCCCACTTCTGAAAATATACCCAGAGGAACATAAATTGCTCTACCTAAAAGACATTTGCACATGTATGTTTATTGCAGCATTATCCAAAATTACACAAACATGGAAGCAACCAGATGCCCATACAAAGTGGATAGGCTTAAGAAAATGTGGTATATAATACATACAATGCAATACTACTCAGTCATAAAGAAGAACAAAATCATATCCTTTACAGCAACATGGATGCAACTGGAGACTGTCATTCTAAGTTAACTATCACAGAAACAGAAAAACAGAATACCACATTTTCTCACTCACAAGCAGTCCCTAAATATTTGGCACATGAACACAGAGGTGGGAGCAACAAACAATGGGCACTGATAAAGAAGGGAGGGCGGGTGAATAAGGGACACACAGCCACCCATTGTTTACCATACCCACTACCCGAGGAACAAAGGGCTTGCTTGAAGCCCAAACCTCACCAGCACACAATTTAGTTATGTAGCAAATCCTTGCAATATACCCCCAAACTCTAAAATGAGTAAATACAATTAAAATAAAATAAAATAACTTTAAAATGACTTTACCCTTAAATCATTCACAGCCATCCACTTCTGTGTTTTGAGATATTAGGACCTGCAGCGACTTCGATAGACTTAGAATCTATAATACTGAGTGATCTTTCACAGAAACAAAGAACTGAGTACCACATGTTCTTACTCATAAGCGGACCTTGAATAATTATCATATTACTATAAGTAAGGAATTGCCAGTAGTGGGAAACTGCCAGGGGATGGAGGCACATCTCATCAACAAGGGCACCTGCATAATGAATATTTGTATACCTAACCCTGAATTGTACCCCACATCTTCAAAATAATAATTTTTTAAAAAAGATGTTGGAACCCATTCTTTTTCAGCAATATGAGGTAAGCATGCCTGTACATATGTATTCAATAATTTCTGTATAACTTTGAGTAAGGAGTCATGTGTCCATAGTTCTTCACCATGAGAACTTTTAATCAAATATCTCTTTTAAGATCGATACTGTGGATTTCATATTTCAAGTTTTTAAAATCAATAATATACATATTAACATGTCACTAGATATAATGCAAATTACTAACAGTAATATCATTTGGGGTTTTTTCATTTTATTCTTTTAAGTTTTTTCTTTTAAAGATGTGGGGTCCAATTCAGGGTTAGGTATACAAATGTTCATTATGCAGGTACTTTTACTGATGAGGTGTGCCCCCCACTTCCCCAGGCAGATTCCCACTACTGCCAATCCCACTACCCCTCTCCCCTCCCAGCAGTTTCCTGCTACCGCCAATCCTTTTCATATAGTATTACGATAATTGTTCATGGTCTGCTTATAAGTGAGAACATGTGATATTCAATTTTTTGTTTCTGTGAAAGATCATTCATTATTATACACTCTAAGTCCATCCAGGTTGCTGTAAAGTTCATGATTTTGTTCTTCTTTATGACTGTGTAATATTCCATCGTGTATATGTACCACATTTTAAAAATTCAGTCCTCTTTTGATGGGCAGCACGATTGGTGGAAAACAGTGTGGCTATTCCTAAAAAATCTAAAAATTGTCCATCCATACAACCCCACAATCCCCCAACTGGGAATATACCTGGACGAACTCAAATCACTCTATAAAAACGATACCTGCACACTTGAACTTTGTGTGCATATTTGCAATATTACACTAATTCTCAAGTCCTATGACTAGATTTTCAAATTTGTCCCAAATTCCAGAAATCATTGTAAAGCTCATCTTCCTAAAGTTTTAGTTTCATTAAAGTGTTACCTTATTCAATCACTTACAATGTCTTCTGAAATAAGCTCAAATTCTTCTGTCTGATTCTTTACTATTCAATTTGTTTTTCAAAACGTAGCCTCTTATTTTGGCAATATTTTCTTTCTTATCTCCCACCCATAGAAGACTGCTTACTTTCTTGGGACTGGACACACATGTCATAGAGTAGACAATATCATCTTTAGGTTTTGCCCAGGCAATCCATTCCCCCAAATTTAAGAACAGATGGCAACTAAACCATGCTATGGCCTTCGATATTCCTCTTATCTTCCAATTTCTTCCATGAAAAATAAGGCTAATTTTATCTATGTATAACTATGTAAGGATTAATTCAAATAATATTTGTAAAGCACCTAGAAAAATGCCTTATAATTAGTAGGCTTTGTAAATGTAAACTTAAATATAAGCTCTAAAGGTAATGTCTTTGAAGTGCCAACTTATACTATGATGCATAAGTTCTGGTGTATCACAATATTGTAATCATAATCTAAGCATGCATAAAATTGCTGGAAAAGTTATGGCCATTACATTTTTTATTTTTATTCATACTTTTTAAATAATTTATAGATAGAATGTGGAAGTCATAAAAATAAATGAAAAAATAATTTCAGTGTGTAATAATATATTCATACAGCACCTTGTCATTTACACATATCTTTTCCAGGCATTCTTTTATTTGAACCTAGGTGGAAAATAAGAAAATATTATAGTTAGTATTTTATAAATGTGGACACTAAGGCTTAAGCAGACACTAAAAGTTACCTAGATAGGAGAGATATAATTTGAAAAAGGCACTTGACAGAGCAAATCAAGTGCTTTAGAAACTTATCCAAGAATCATACTTAAAAGATAAATTACAGAGATTTTTTTGTATAAATTTATTTATTTATTTAGTGTGTGTGTGTGTGTGTGTGTGTGTGTGTGTGTGTGTGTGTGTTTATAGGATGAGGCAACCTTTGTTGCAATACTGCACACACTGGTTGTGTAAATGAGCATTTAGGCAGCTTAATTGGATTTCAATTATTAGACCAATTATTATATAATTATGTACAATGTCTAATTTCTGATTATTTTATTTTGTCCTGAAAGACGAGATTTGACATTTCATGATCTGTTTTCTTGGGATGGTGTGCCATGAATAGTGATTGAGCAAAATACCTTTCAGTAAGCCTGTGCTTTTCTCTGCTTTATTGTTTAATGAAATCTTAGGTCACAGTTTGATTATTATTAATTCTGCTTTGCTGCTCAATGAACGTGGATTAAGTTATAATGTCATCATTGTAGCAAAGAATCCAAGTCACCATTAAAGAATAATAGTGCCTGCCTAGATTATTGTGTATTACCTCTTTGAACACTCATCTCTACTCTCTACATAATTGCCTTTTACATTCAAATCTATCAAGCTTTACTTCTTAAGAGGATTATTTGTAAAAATTCCAAATTTAAAAGAAAGGAGTGAAAAAATACTATTATAAACAACAAGGGATAGAAAAAAATAATGGAATGAAATATGAAATAATTTGTATAGATGTTGAGATGGCACCACTTTATTCCTTGCAGTATAAATGAACAATTTACAATATAAAAATCTTCAAAATGTGTCATTTAAATTTTCCTTAATGAGTGTAAGCTTGAGCAAAAACACATTTTGTGTCTTTCCTAATTAATGCTTATAAAAGCATATGAATGCTTTTTATATCATTAGAATGAGTAACTTTTCATTACATTTTCTTTAAAAATCTCCTTGTTCACATTCGAAGCTAAAACATTTGTTAAGATCATGGGAAAGAATGCAAACTGGGAATACATGAAGTTAAAATGTAGCTCAGCACTGTTCTAAGGGGAGGTATCACTATGGATGCTATGTATCTCATCTTGGATTCTTTCCTGTTCCAAATGGCAGCTGGACCTTTTATTTTCTAATGTTTTTCATCTCACTCTTCCAGCCTGATCCAAATCCCTTGAAAGGTAATTGATTTTGCCTTTGCAATTGAAATCTAACCTCCTATATTTCTAACCCTGTTTCCTGTCACCAGGGACTGGTCCCTCAATGGCAAGTTGATCTTGATTACTCATTGCTCCTTTGGCTTGATAGTGCTCATCCAATGTTCTATACTCTGGTCTATAGCCAAATTCTGATTAACCTTATCATACTGACTCTGCAAAAATTGTCCAAATCTCTTCATCTGCCAAAAATAATATATAATGAAGAAAATGCTGTAAGTACAAAAGACTTATGCTCAAGATGGATCTTAAGCATTCTAGCACAAATGCCAATAGAAATTGAAGTTTTTCTAGTACAGAGAATGTTGTTTGGCTTGTTGCAGAACTGTTTATTTCTTTACATATTCATATTATCTAGACTAAATTCTGATATAATATTCATGTTGTATTTATATTGTGATACAATCAACATTCATCAGACATCTTCAGTGAGTGAGGCAGAATAGGAGGTAACTTTTTATGCATTGTCTTTTTTAAAAAATCCACAAACCTGTAGGATAGACAAGGCTGGTTTTATAATACAATGGTTAAAGAAATTGGATTTAGAGGTTAGTTGAACTGCCCGAGGTCATATAGCTAGTAAGTAGCAAAACCAGAATGAAAGCTCACTTTTCCACATCCAAAGTCCAAGTTTATTTCTACTTTACCACAATAGTCTATATGGATATGAATTGATAAGTAAATATGAATGAAAGTTGTCCTTTCTGCATTTGTAATGAACTTTATTTTTAATTTGATGAAATTACAAGGTAAACTACATACAGCCTCAAAAATCTAGAAAGATTTACTTTATAATAGTAATACATTTCTGCAAATTATAAGTAAAAACTAATATGTAATATAGCTTAATAGGAAATATAATATATTAGAATTCAGGCAGTAGATTGTAAGTAATGAGAAATGTTATCTATAAAAAGGAATTACAAAGTTCTATCTGAAGCATAATATGTCTATCAAAAAGTCACTCTTGGGAACTACTTCCTTATCCTAAATCAGCTCAGCTTTAGATCCATGAGAAAAGGTAAGTGGAAATATGCCAGGATCAAATAAAGTTAGAGGGGAAACAGGGATTTTTTAAAGATGGCACAAGGTAAATATGTAACTCCTCACCACCATTACTTTTTCTTCTATTCATATTCAAATACTATGTATTTCGCAACTAATTTATGCTAGACAATATGCTAGGTGCTTTAAATGGATGCTGAAATCTAATTTTCATAATTTGAAAGATAACTTGTTCCATCATCGCCATCACCATCATCGTCATCGTCATCATCATCATTCTCATGATTGTTACTTTTATATGACAACTTGGCTAGGTTATATTGCCCAGCTACTCAAACCAACAGCAATCTAGGTGTTGCTATGAAGTTGTTTTTGTTTTTGTATTGAATCAGGGTCTGACTTTGTTGCCCAGACTGGATTGCAGTGGCACATCACAGCTCATCACAGCCTTGACATCTTGGGCTCAGGCAATCCTTCCGCTTCAGTCTCCAAAGTAGCTGGGAATTTTCTTTGTTTTTGTTTTTGTTTCTGTTTTTTTTGTTTTGTTTTTTTTTTGTAGAGACGTGGTCTTGCCATGTTGCTTAGGCTGATCTCAAACTCCTGGGCTCAAACAATTCTTACACCTCAGCCTCCAAGGGAGATGTGATTACAGCTGTGAGCCACCACTCCTGGCTATGAAGATATGTTTCAGATGTGGTTATCATTTGAATGGTAGACTTTAAGTAATGGAGATTATCTCAGTGGTGTAGGAGGGCTTCATCCCATCAGTTGACAGGCCTTAAGGGTAAAAAAATGAGGTTTCCCAGAGGAAAAAAGAAAATTCTGTCTGAAGACTACTGCAGTATCAACTTCTGCTTAAGGATTTCTAACCTGCTGTCCTGCTCTTTGGATGTCAGACTCACCAGCAACCAAAACTGCACAAGCCAATTTCTTGAAGTAAATCTCTTACGATATGTGTGTGTGTGTATGTGTGTGTGTGTGTGTTGTGTGTGTGTGTGTGTGTACTCTATCTATCTATTATTTCTATTAATCAGAAAAGCCATAATTGATGAAATTCTCATTTTTAAAATAAGAAAAGTAAGTTTCAGATATTAGACAATTTGCCCAAGACTACAGGACCCATAAATGCAGATCCTAAGAAAGGAACTCATATCTTCTGAAGCTTAAGTTCGTTCTTCTTTCTGGATGACCATCTTAATTTTTTTTCCTTATTTCTGTTTCTTACTTTTTCTGGTTTTAAAACTGCTTGGTAGTTCTTGAAGAACAGGGTTTACATATATGCTTATATGGGTAAGAGTTATTGAAGGAAGCTGAAAGTTTCATTTACCTACTCACAGAACTTGCTTTGCTGACACCTGGTATATGTCCAAGCAAATGACTCCCAGATACAGTTTGCATACAGGTAAGGAATTGGCTAAAGAGGA
The DNA here is from genome assembly GCA_963574415.1 of Tarsius wallacei. Classification (NCBI taxonomy): domain Eukaryota; kingdom Metazoa; phylum Chordata; class Mammalia; order Primates; family Tarsiidae; genus Tarsius; species Tarsius wallacei. The sequence continues at coordinate 7,257 of CAUYQG010113412.1, forward strand.
CTCACAGTGAGTGTCTGTACACAGTTCAGGAGAGAGCAAAGAGCTAATGCAGGGGTTCTCAAAGTACTACCAACATTTATTAGCACTTGCTGATGATAAATATTGTGCTAATAACAGATAACAGCAGAGTTTAGAAAGAGGGTGTGAACAGATTGCTGTATTCTGGAGGCAGATTGGCTTCAACTCTAAACAATGGCTTTAAAAACAGGATACAAGGAATTAGATCGCATGTCTGCACTTGCTAGCTAAGTTACATTGACTAAGTGATTCTATCTTAATGGCCTTTGGTTTCCTCATCTACCTAATGACACTAGTGTAAAGATAAAATAAGTATAAATGATTTTGTAAACTACAGCATCATGCAAACTAGAATTATAATTATCAATAGTTAAGCATATCTTTCCTCCTGCTCTGTTCACAACACTAGACTATAAGTTTTGGGTAATGCAAAGTAACCATGATAGTTATTTCTTGGGAAGCATTCTTATATTTTGAATGGGGGATAAATGTGTGAAACACTGAGAAACTAAAAGCCAGATGTGTATTTGTCTCTAAATTGTTTTCCTCAAAATATTCACAACATTTAAGACAGAATCTTATTTCAAACATAGCTATGATAGTTATGCACTGCTGAATTTACAAAGTGTGAGTGATGCCTTGGCGCAGTCTGTTTCTACTAGTGGCTAGTCTGGTTAGTTGGGTCTTATGCCAATATAATAATAGGCCCTATCTTGTCATTGTGCTTTGTTGTATGGTCCCCAAATTGTATCCTTTCCTTTATTCCACCATTTTGTAAGCTCATGCAGATGTGAATAATGAATTACTGTGTTTTACACACAAAACAATACACAGGGAATTATTACAAAGTATCCTACACTGTGCTTATCATTTTTAAATGTATGCTCTAATCTTATCCTCAAAATAGCCCTGAAAGTTATAACACAGGGAAGGTGATAATCTAAATTTTACATTAAAATTACCTATGGAACAGAAAGGTGAGCTGGTTTGTTCAATTATGTCAAAGCCTGGAATCAAATTCACATTTTTCTGACTCCAAATCTTGTACTTTTCCACTATTTAGATTATGGGCTTGTTGCTATGGCGGCATATACTCAAATTCCCAGAAATAAAAGAATCCTTAGAGAAGAACACTTAGTCAAAAGCTTTCATTTCCCTTCATTTCAAGAAGGGAAAAGGTTTTCTCTAGGTCACATGAGAAGTAACAGCTTCAGGCTAGAAAAAATGCAACACAGAACTGGGGAATATACTTGATATTTTGACAATTAGTGGTGTTTTTTAGCATTTGATGATATGTTGAGTAACTGTCAAATACAGCAGTTTGGCAATAAGAGTTATAGAAATAGTTCTGGAGTTGAACCCTTAGAGAGGTACAACTGACCAGCAAACCAATGTTTAATTGAGATGTAGTATTGTTAATTCTAGAGAAAAGAAATTCTAAGCCTCTGTGTTACGCCTGATTCCTTTAACATTTTAGATTCACTATTTTAATCCTTTATTCATTCATTCAATCTAGAACTAACTATGGAATGCTAAGTATGTTTCAGATGATAGTCTAGATGCTTGGACTCTAGCATTGAATAAAATGGATAAAATTTCCTACCTATGTAGAGCTTACATTCCAGAAAAAAAAAAAACAGACATGAGACAAAAAACATAGCATGTAAGTAATTACCATAAGGAAATGACTGACAGTGGTGGGAAACTATGGGGGGGTGTAGAGAGATGGGATTAATGGTAGTAAATATCTGTCTGGGGATGGGGAGACACCTCTTATCAACAAGGGTGCCTGAACAAAGCATATTTGTATACCTAATCCTTAACTGTACCCCACAATATCATAATAAAAAATGTTGAATAAAAAAAAGAAGAAAATAAATGTCATTGAGAAAAAAATAAAACAGGTTAAGCAAAATCATGGAAAATAAGGTGCATTTTTTTACAGGGTGATGATGTAAGCTCATGAAAAAGTTGACATTTAAATAAAAACTTAAAAGAGATGAGATAGTAACCTCAGTATGTACTTGGAGGAGGAATATTTTAGACAGAGAAATTGCCAACTGCACAAAGCCTGGCTCAATCTAGTTCACTCTCTGAGCTTGGTGGGCAAATCACTTAACTTTAGCAAAATTAGGAAAATATTATTCTTATTATAATTTTGGGAATCTTTTTTGATAATATAATGAAACACAAGAACCAAACAAATGTTATGCAGTAATATGAAAATGTTATCTGAATTGTAACAATGCCTGTGTGGAGAAGGCTAACGTTAGAGGACTAATGTTAAAACCCAGGTACAATATTCCAAGATAACAAAATAATATAAATATAACCAGTTTGTGACAGGAGTATGGGGAAAGGGAAAGATAGCATTAAGAAACCCTACCTGAAAAAGGAACCATTTTGTTCATCTTCTGCACAACTTCTAAAAGAGCATGTTGTGAGTGATAAACAAATATCCCCCAATTGTGATAGTTGCACTTAGCTATAGACATTCAATTGGTAGCTATTTTGTGCCAAATCACATTCTGATTTCTAGTATACATACTACCAAGTAAAGGAGATTTTTTAAAAATCATACTCTAATTCAGTACAATAAGTGTGATGATAAAGATATGAGCAAAGAAAGGAGATAGAGAACACAAGTAGAAACCTCAAATATATATCTTTGTTCTACAGTTTTATTTCTAAGAACAATCCTGTTTCTGGAGAGAACTCTTTTGATTTTAGAATTTGAGCTTCTTTTGGGCAAAGACTGTTGTTTTTCTACTTTGTCTCTCTAGTGACAGGCACAGAGTCTATTCTCAGGGTTTGCTTTAAAAAAGAGAGAGAAAGGGAGATAGGGAAGAAGGAAGGGAGGGAAGAAAAGTTGATTGGAGATAAAAGGTGTAAAACTGTTCTGTGATAAATCCAAGAGCCTTGCATATTTTATGCAGTTTTCTCACTGAGAGGCCACAAATGGGCTATTTTCAGAACTGCTTTGTGAATCTTGGGCTTCATTTTTGTAAAATGACTTGGTTTGGCTGAACAACTGTGTCTTCTGTACATATGCAAATAGGAACAAATATGAACAGGAACTTTTTATTGTAATAACAATTCAAAGTGACACACCAGCATCTGGATAGAAATTTCTCCAGCTGCACAGCTCACTCTTTATTGTAGGCAAAACAATAATTTCAGCCATAGAAGAGGGCCTGAGAAGTGGATAGAGGCTATTTTGTGGAACACCACAGGATCAGCTAATGGTCTTCTCTCTGAATATGTGAACAGGAAAAAAAGAATTCTTATATTGAGACAGTGTAGTGGAAAAAGCATGCTCTTGGCACCCAACAGACTGGAATTGGGCCTTGAATTTGTCACTTATTATCTGGGTCACCTTGTGAAAATTATGTAATACTTTTGAGTCCTAGCTTCCTCATCTGCAAGCTGAGAAGAATATGATATTAAGCTCACAGGATTGTTATCAGTATTGAGTAAAATAGTGCATGAAGTGAGATTAGCAGCAGGACTGGTATAAATGAAATCAGAATAGGATAAGTGGTCGCTGCTATTCCCAGTAAGCTGAAAAAGGAAGATACTCAGACAGGATGGAGCAAGCAACATTTAATGCAAAGGCCATAAACTGGGTCTGTTTGGGTAGCATTTTCACTGCACACTTTACATTTTATATGTCACAAATATTTAAGAATGAAATATAATCTTAAAGGGGCCACCAAAAAAATCCTTCTGAATCGAGGGCAAGTGTTGTATAATAATTGCAATGGTGATAACACCACTTTCTACTTCATGCTATGCAATGGTTTGTATATTAGTTTGCTAAGAATGCCATCACAAATTATCACAGACTGATTGTTCAGCTTAAAGAAATAAATTTTCTCAAAATTTTGAAGGATGGAAGATCAGGGTGTCAACAAGTTTGGATTGTTCTGCAGTCTCTTTCCATGACTTACAGCTGGCCAACTTCTTGCTGTACCCTTACATGGTCCTCATTGTGTATGTCTGTGTTCTGATCTCCTTTTTTTATAAGGATCAATCTTATTGGATTAAAGCATATATATACTTTTTTTTTGAAAGCAGGATTTACTGAGAGGACAGAAAATCTCCTACAGTTGGGGGGAACCCGAAAAACTCCCACAGTGGGAGGGGACCTGAAGGAGTTGCCCGGATTAAGGCATATTTTAATGATCCAATTTAATCATAATTACTTCTTTAGAGATTCCGTCTCCAAACATAACATTCTTAGGTACTGGGGGATAGGACGTTAGCATATGAATTTTAGAAGATGCAATTTGTCCTATAATTTTTGTAATGGTGATGATAGAGGATATAAACAGGGTAGGAGGCAGTGATATAAATTAACAATGAATTGGATCTAATAGTTATTTGAGCTCAGCTTAATACTGATATTGCCTGCTCTGCTGAGGGTGGAAGGAATCATAAGACCAATAAAGTGAATGAAGATCTTAGATCTTAGGCAGATCATAGGCCAAAGTGAGATGGTAGTATAAAAGTGAGTTGGCTTATTTCTGCATACAAGATGCTGCAATCATTCCTGAGAGCATCTCATCTGCAAGAAGGAGCTATGTTATAATTTTTCTCTTGAAATTGCAACACAGGGCAAATTCTTTGTGGAGGGGGATTTGGCCGCCTTACAAACTTCAGTTTCTTCTTGTATGAAATTAACACTTTGGGCCAAATAACATTTAAGGATCATGTCAGCTCTGATGTTTTAGTAAAGATTCTAGGGATGAGTTAGAAACCAAAGTTTTGTCCTCAAAGAACCAGTTACTGCTGTGAAAGAAAGAAAGGCTTCCATTTGAGGCCCACCAAAAAATTTCAGAACTGGAATTCAGCAAATTATTTTAGACCCTTATATTGGAGACTTTTCATACAACTATTATGTTAGAAAAGCACCATGCAATTCCTCACTGGTTCAACTGAAAAATTTCAAAATTTCATAAAACTATAGGAGTTAGACAACCCTCTCACAGACTCACGGATAAGATTACATGATTGAAAACATCACTGAATGAGTTGCCAATTTCTACAGGTTCTTATTTTCTGTATCTGCCACCAGAGATCTTTTTTTTTTCACTATGTTCTACTCTGCTTAATGTCATTCAAATATTTCCAGATGCCCAAAAGAGATAGCCAGAATCTTTGGAATACTCTTCTATATCCTGACCACTGATAACCACTTACAGCCTCTGCTTTTTTCATATGCTCTTTCACAACCCCCACCTCATGCATACCTGTACTAAATGCTTTAAATTTCATCTAAAAATTAACGTATTGTAAATCTTCAGCTATGCTTTCTCTCTACCTCTTCCCAGCCAGCTCACTCTTTCAAATTTTGTTGGGAGCTTAGAAATACCTTTAGGAGCACTGGAGCTCTAGTGACCAAATACAACCAGATCTGTGTTCATTGGTCTGCTGCTATACCATCTAATATTGATCTAGGATTAAGGCTTCTGGAATTTGAGATCTCTTTCTCCGTATCTCTCTCTCTCTCTCTCTCTGTATCTTTCTCACACACATGCACAACCACATACAAGAACATATGCACATGCTTGCTCTTCTGTGATTAAGAAGCTTCTTGACCTCATATACTAAATATTTCACTGCAGAATACATGGGATAATTTAAATCACCCACATAACAATCACAGAAGGTAGACCATACAGCTTATATTGTTGACTCTGTCATATCTCCATTTTAGATAAATCAGCATGAATATATACTAAGCACTACACTGTGGTTTGTCTGTAGAAAAGTTTATTACGTATTAATCCCTATCACAAGGAACAGTTTTATAAGTAAGGGAAGGTCAGGCTCGGTGGCTCAGTCTGTAATCCTGAGCTTTGGGAGGCCGAGGTGAGTGAATTGCCTGAGCCTGCAGGTTCGAGATAGGCCTGGGCAACTTGGCGAGACCTCATCTCTACAATAAATCAAATAATTAGCCAGGCATGGTAGCGCGTGCCTGTAATTTCAGCTACTTGGAAGGCTGAGGCGGAAGGATTGCCGGAGCCCAACAAGTTGAGGCTCCAGTGGCCGGGAGTGGCCACTACACTCCAGTCTGGGCAACAGAGTGAGACTCCAACTAAAAAAAATTAATCATAATAAGTAAGGGAAATACAATTTATAAAGTACTCCTTATGTGGTTTGTTATTTTTTTCACTTTTAATAAACAACTAATATTATTGTTAATGATTACTTTTCACTTCAAACAGAGGAAGAAATAGAAACCTAAATAAGTTCAGTGCTTTTTTTATGATCCAGGCAGTAGGACCTTCATTAGTATCATAATGAAGAGAAAATGGTCCTTTATCTGAAAATTCCACATCACTAAGAAGGCTAGACCCGAAAAAAATGATGGCAGCCAGTACTCTGAAAGAATCTATGTATGTGATAGATAAAGGAACAAGTTTAAGATATACTTTGGAGTTATAATAGGTAAGATCTGATGATGGATTGATCTGAGAAATAATGAATAGGGTAATATCTTAAGCTCTGCTTCTGGATTGGGTGGGTACTAGTTTTACTGGTTACACAGGACTAAATATAGATATAGAGGGTCAAGATGAGGAGATTTGCTTTGGAAGTATTCAATCATAGGGAGCTATAACATTCAATTTCACTATTCAGAAGGAAGTGACATTGACAAGTCTATTTATATTAGGAGAAAAGTTTGCATTAGAAATATAGATTCTCATAAGCAGACTCTGAACAATTATTATAATACTGTAAGAAAGAAATTGGCAATAGTGGGAAATATAAATAATGAACATATGTGAAGGAGACCCAAAAAATTCAGAATAATTTCTTTGGAGGGCAGGCCACTTATAGTAAATGCTTTCCCACTAGGTAAGTATTCTAGGAACCTGTCAGCATCAGAGTACAAGCCAGTGATATTATGAGAGACAGTGGATTTTTTTGAAGGGGGGATGAGGACAGACTCTTTCAATGTGTTTCATGATGGGTGATTTAGGAGTGTACCTGCCAACACTATGCTCAGTGTTCAGCAGTTTTTGACAAAACACTGCATGACCTCCGTGTCTCACCCTCCTTATTCACCCAATCTCACCCAAACATCATTTTTGTTTGTTTCCTGAATGGAAAAGGTCCTTAAAGGGAAACATTTACTGATGTGGAAGAGGTGAAACAAAGAAACGCCAGAAGTACTAAAAGGCATCTAAACGGATGAGTTCAAAAACTGTTTTGAGCAGTGGAAAAAGCACCTTGATAGGTGCATTGCATCAAACAGAGAATACTTTGAAGGTGACTGAATTTTAAGCCTGCAAGAATAAATACACATTTTAAAAATAAATAAATAATGGGTTTTTTGGAATCCTCCCTCATATATGGTAAAGTATGAGATCTTCCAGGAGTAGATGAGTTCAAAGGAATAGAAAGTGGCTTAGAATAGAATTAGCATCCTAGACATGTAAAAGATATAGTAAAAGAGAAAAGGGATGATAGCATCCCAGACATGTAAAAGATTCTAGTAAAAGAGAATAAGGAAGAGTAGCCAGATAACTAAGATAAGTTTAAGAGAATAGATATGTATTAGAAAAGAAAGCTTTTCTTTTTTTAAGACAGAAAGAATGATCAGATTATCAACTACACCAGAGGAGGGGTAAGATGAAAAATAAAAACTGCTCATTTAAGTTGTTGACAGATCAGTCACTGACAGCTGTAATGAAAGATGTTCAGTGGAGTGATGGTGGCAGAAGGCAGGTTGAGGAATGAGGGGAAAAAGAGTATAGACAAACTCCTCAAGAGTGTGTGACTTTGACAATATGGATATGGGTTAGTATTGGGGGGATATTGTAGGGCTTCAGGAAAACTCTTGTTTTAACTGGAGAGACTTGAAAATAATTAAACATTGATGGACAAAATTTAGTTAAGAGGGAAAACTTCATTGTTATGATATGACACAAAAGGAGAGGATCGGTACATATTTGAGTGTTTGAAAAATTCCCATCTGAGGAACCTATTTTCGCAGTGAGTTTGGGAGAATAGTTCTCAACTGAGATTTTTGGGGATCAATTTGTGGGTTGGAAGGGAAACTAGTCTAAAAGAGAGTGGAAAAAATTTCAAAATAGTATTGTGTTGTGCCCAGGTGTAAGTTGACCAGAAAGAAAAAAAGAAAAAAAAATAGCGGTACCAACAGACAAAACAGGTACCATTTAGTATTTATTCAACTATAAATGTCATGTTGAGATTCTTATGCCAAAAAGATACAAGGGTGAGAAAGCTTAAGGTACTGATACGAGTTTTATTAATGTGATAAACCATGAAAACTAGCATCTTAAAACAGTAAATAAAAAGAAAAGGAGATGGATTATAAAAGGATACAGGACTAGAAGTCCTAATATGTTAAAATAATGAACACAGTGAGAGTAGTTGTGCACGCTAGTTAGGAGAGGTGATTGTGGCCAGAAAGTGAGATGCTTGAGTTAGTGATTTTGGATGTGATTCAGTCATAAATGCCGACAAGGTTCAATGTGTGACTAGGGTGACTTTAAGTGTGGATAGCTGAGTGCAATGAGGGAAAGAAAAGTATGAGTACTATAAACTGAGAGTCTAGATGAAAAAGCAGGTTGTCCAAATGAATACTGTGATAATTCAGATTGATCTCAAGGTTTATAGGTAGAGATCAAGGCACTTATATCTTCAATGAAAGAAGGGGAGTTACCAGAAAGTCTGTAGATGATTGTTTAGCAGAGGAGATTGATTGATACAGATGGATGACATGATCCAGAAGAGTTAGATTTTCTCTATAGCAGTGGAGAGAGTAATGATTTAAAAAAGCAATGTTGTAGACTTAAGAGTGGGGATACAAGAAACACAGACCCCATTCAGCATCACTGTGGCCCCTTTTAGTTATTAGAAATGACCAAATTATGGGTAAAACTTCATAGTGAAGTTAAAACAATTTTTGTGATTCTGGCAACAATTACCAAAATTTGCTTTCTAGAATAAGATAATATATTTACTTTTATTGTAGATAAGGTGATTTGGAATTCGTTTTTATTTTGAATGCTTTATATAATAGCCATACACATATGGGCATGCATGCACACACATACATTACTCACTTAGTGAAATATTTTTCAGAAAAATCCAATAGAAATGCAACTGCTACATTTTACAATTTTTTTTTAGTCAAGATCTCACTCTGTTGCCCAGACTGGAGTGCAGTGACGCAATCATAGCCCCTTGCAGCAGTCTCAAACTTCTGGGCTCAGGTAATCCTTCCACCTCAGCCTCCGTAGTAGCTAGGACTACAGGTGTGTGCCACCACACTCAGCTAATTATTTATTTATTTTTTATTTTTTGTAGTGACGAGGTCTTGCTATGTTGCCCAAGTTGGTCTCGAACACCTGTCCTCAAGCAATCATTTTGCTTTGGCCTCTCCAAGTGCTGCGATACATGTGTGAACCACCACACCCGACCACACTTCATAAATTATATGGGAATTTTAAATCTTCAAAATGTTTTCTTTTGTGTGCTTATTTAATTTTATATTACTAGCTATTTTTTAGAACACTGAATCTATCAGGAGTTTGTATTTCTCCCTTCAATATTTGACATATTAAAGTTTCCCTGTTTTGATACTCTTTTTTTCTTACATCAAAAGAGTATATGCCGTCTATCTATTTCCATCTGAGCATTTCCAACACGCTAATTTTTGCCTACTATTCTCTTCTATCTTACAATTTTTAAAAAAATCTTCCTTTCCATTTTCTTTCTCTTCCCCTCAATTTTCCTTTAGATTTCACTTAAAACCTGAAGAGTCATCTGCTTGATCCTGGTGCCCACTTGAACTATTTCATATTTTTATCCTCTGTTAGGACTATGAGTAATATGAAGATAAAGCTGTGCTTGGTTCACTATCATTTTACAGCACAGCATAGGCAATCAATAAACACGAGTTGAATGAGTGAGATTGTTTAAACTTATAGTCCTAGCAGCACACCACCATGTTTTCAAAACCGGGGGATAACGTGACACAATGACTAAGAGTGCAGCATTCAGAATTATACTTCTAGTGTCTGAATCTGACTCTGATATTTACTTGTTGAATAACCTTGATCAGTGCACTTAATGTTTCTATGCCTTAGTCTCTTCATCTCCTTATTTGAAAAATATGAACTTGATGTTATTGTAAGCCAAAAATAGACAAACATCTATAATTTCATTTGTTTCAGCTTAATACAAATTGAGATAATAATATTTTCCTCACAATGTTTTGATGAATACATGAGTTAATATATATGAAATACTGAAAAACAAACTTGGCAAATATATATATATATATATATATATATATATATATACAGTTTATATTTTTGCCATTATTACCATTATTGTTTGGCAAAAACTCAGTAAATATTTTGAGTACTAGATCCAAAAAGAAATATACGTGAAGAGCAGGATGTGCTATTAAGACACTTACATGCAGAAGATTTGATGTGGAGCTTACTCAAGTCCCTTCTAGGTATGCTGATATTTTGATACCTTCAGTCCTGAAAGCTGCCATGCCAAGAGGGAGGAGTCCTGAGTCCTCCGGCTGTCCTTTCCTGGCCACAAGCAGTGTCTTCAGTTTATCTCAGTGTTAGCATTCCTTATAAACAGGATAATTTTCTCTCTGTGACATGAAGTAAAAAGATTGGGAACCTCGAGTTTCGAGCATGAGACTTGAGTCTGACAGACATTGTTGTGACTCAGTTATCAGCTCAGAGCCAATTGTGTAATGTGTGAGGACTAGTGCAAAGTGAAAATGAGGGGCACTTCAAAAAATGTTATTAAATGTGCTAAAATATAAAACTTATTTTTTTCTTTGGTGAGCTCTTCATGATTTCTCATGGCATTTTTTATGAACTATTTAATTTCATTTCAGGTAAAGAAACATTAAAAATTTTAATTGTTAATAGAAATTACAGCATTCTTCTTTAGATTGAGTAATGCCAGTTTTAAATGGAAATATACACAAATTTAATTTTATATAGGATCATCAAAAACACATAGTTCATGATTCATACATGTAAATGTATTTTGTTCTTACTAGAACAGTGGAAACAATTTACAAAACTGACTCAACCAATTTTACTAAATTTTTTGACATACGTACATTGTACCAACACTCTCTGCCTTTGACTAATTGATAAGTAAAGAAGGCTTGAAAGGAAAATGAACAATGGATTGTCCTATATTTCCCTTTCTCTCCATATCATTATTTTCAGCATAAATGGTTGGTTAATACAGAGAAGTAACAAGAGTAAGAAATAATATGATGGTTGTTTGTGTTTCTTGGAATACCACTGATCGCTTTCTGCACTGGAAACAAGGAAACGAAAATGTGGCTTCTTAGGGCTTACTCACAGGCATAGAACGCTTACCTTGTACTCACTTTGAGTTTTACCAAACTCCCATACACCCATGGGTCAACTGAATTCTGTACTCATGGTTCATCATAAGTTGTACATGCAAGATAGGAGGCAAGAAATGGCTACAGCCAATCATATTGCAGGTATCTCCTTCTGGTCATGCAACATGCTCCGTCATCCTGTTGAACTTACTTACAAAACACAAGTTCACAGATTGTTAAGAATTTCAAAGTGGCAGCAGCTGAACATTAAACAAAAGGCACATGGTAAACAAGGCAAATGCAAAATATGAAGGGGATAACAGGAGCAGCAACAAACCTGAAGAGTGCATATCTCTTTTGTTCCCATGCATTCTGCTTCTTCTTATTATGTCTTACAAACAGTAAGTTCAAAATTAAAGTTGTTAAACAGTTCAGGATATTGATGGCTGAGCGTTAAGTCAAGTGTGGGGCTCTTCTGACTGCTAGTCTCCGTGCACTGGTCACAGACCTGAAATGTCTGCCATAATTCAGCCTTAAAATAACCCAATGATCTTTAAAGAGAACTTTGTGAAATTGTGCCTTGGTGTCATAATTTGGAATACAAGGGCAATTTCTGCTACTTTATCGTCCTGTGAAAATTTAAAGAGATAATGTACTTGACGTAGTGTCTGCTACATGATAACAATAATAATAACTACATTACTGAATGCTCATTATGTTTTCATTGTTATGGACATACTGAAAAGCCTTTATGAGTATGCCAAACCCAAATTACCTCAGGAACAATGCTACCAACTTCAAAAGAACTATCAGGGTCAATGTCAGCATCTTTTTAACATTTATTACTCCCTCTTTTAAATGCCACATGGTAAAAGTCATGTAAAAATCAGAAAGAGAGCGGGGGAGGAATGAATAGATGAAGCATAAGAAATTTTTAAGGTAGTGGAACTATTCTGTTTGACACTATAATAGTGAATACACAACATTAAGCACTTGGCAAAAAAAAAAGTGAACCCTCTTTGTATTGTAAATTATGGATTTTAGTTAATAACAACTAAAACTATGGATTTTAATTAATAATAACGTCACAGTATTGAATCATCAATTCTAACAAATGTACCACACTACTGTAAAATGTTAATCATAGGGGAAGCTGTAGGTTGGAGGACAGGATGTGTATGAGAACTCTCTGTACATTCTACATGATTTTTCTAATAAACCTAAAACTGCTCTAAAAGTAAAATATACTAACTCAAAACACATAACAAATAATAAATAAAATTATAACTAAATGATTTCTGAGGAGTAAAGAAGGTACCCCCAAAATGCTTAAAAAAAGTTTACCTTCTGAGAATTATGCAAAGGCCAGAACGGTTCTTGCTTTTGACATAATTAACCATCTGCTCTGAAAGCTGGGCTAGATCTGTTCCTCAAGGGTTGTGAAAAATAAAGGATTCATCTAGAATCATTCTTCCTGTTTTTGTTTGTTTTGTTTTTATTTCATGCTCTAATTAATGCAGCATGAATACAATTATTTTCTAAAATTACAAACCCCTGAGGGGCATACATGATGTCTACCCCAGGCTTTTAGAAAATTCACAGAAAACACGGTGGTAATGATAGTTTTTATGCATAGAGTTACCTATAGTTTATGGAACACTTTCATGTGTAGTTATCTGTTTAGCCTCTTGTGCTACACTTAGAATTTAAGCCTCAAGCCAATTTGCTTTTGTTTTGTTTTGTGTGTCTTTTTTTACAAAAGCATCATGCAATAATATGAAAGTATGCCAGAGACTGCTAGATACTTAGCCCATATTTGCATTCCACATTTTTCTTAATAATAAAAATCTAAGTTTTATTCAAAGTATCAAAGTGTCTATCTCAAATACTACATTGCCAGCTCTTCTAACAATTAGAGTGATCATGTGACTAAAATCTTTCTGAGATACAAGCAAAAATTGTTGTGTGAGACATCCAGAAAAAAATCTTTGAGCTGGAAACATTTATATGAGATCCATCTTTTTGACAACATTCTAGATGTTATTCATTTGCTTTATACTTTTTTTCCTGAACTCTTGAAGGACATTCAGTTACCTCTGGGAAGAACTGAACTTTCCTAGTACCAAAGACATCTAATAAGCTTATTCCTTGGAAAGACTCCAAAACTTTTTAAAGTGTTAGAGGACTGACTTCAAGCAAATGAATCCAATATTTTAAACTGCGATTAGTCATCATTCCTTGAAACTATATCCACTGGTGATTAAACAAATCTGTTTCCATTTATACTGAATGAAAGTACTTTTTGCTTGTGAGGGGGGTGTTGTATAGTTAAGATAGTACTTGTACATCTATTCTGTAACTGCCAAACATTCTTTTCAAGTGCTCCAAAAAATTGGCCTTTAAATATTGCAAGAAAAAACAGTGTTTATAAAGTGTGGGCTCTACGGTATGCTTTAGAATACTGGTTATGCTTTTTTAAAATGCGTATTTCTGAGCTCCACACTATACCTACTGACTCTGATTTTCTAAAAGTGAGATCTAAGAATTTGAATTTTAAATGAGCTTGGGAGTGGATTTCAATGGACTGTAAAGGATAATAACCTCTCTGGACCTTATTACTCTCCACCTAAATCTCTGCTGTTACAGCTTTTTCTTCACACAGCCAGAGCCATTTGATCCTCTATCTATGCTTGGTCTTATCTCCTACCTTGAGATCAATTTTTTTTCTTAAACTTGGATAATTTAAAGAGCTTTCATCCAGGTGAAAATGTAGCAAGATATCTTGCTCTGACCTTGAGCGATTACCTAAGTAACCCATGGTAGAAGTTTCATTCCCTGGTTCAGTGGAATCTTTGCTTGCTGCTGTGATAGTACATAAAGTTTCTCAGTGATGCCTTTATTTTTTTTAAAAAAACAATATTTTGGATGACAAATGTAAAATCAGATTGGAGAGACTTCATTACGTATTTGTTGTTATATACAAAATCAGAAAAGCAAGAGAGAGTAAGAACAAGAGATTGATCTATTCACTGGTAGAAGACAGGGACATACAATCAAGTTATTGTATTAAGTCTCTTCTGACAAGCCAGCAGCACTCTGGAACTCAAAGAAACAAGGACCTTAGTTTTGTTTGCATCAGCTCTTTCTTAGTCATCAAAGCAGAAGTTACCAATAAAGGAAAGTAGAATAGACTTGTTACTATGAGTCATGTTTTGTAGTGACACTATCACCCAGAAAATTCAAGTCTCACTACCCAAAGTGGGATCTGCAGGTCAGAAGCATGAATATCACTTGGTAGCTTATTAAAAATGCAGAATCTCCTGCCAGGTGCAGTGGCTCAAGACTCTAATCCAAGCACTTTGGGAAGCTGAGGAGAGAGAATTACCTGAGTCCAGGGGTTCGAGACCAGCCTGGGCAACTTGGCGAGACCTTTTCTCTACAATAAATCAAAACATTAGCTGGGCGTGGTGGCGCATGCCTGTGGTTCCAGCTACTTGGAAGGCTGAGGCTGAAGGATCGCCTGAGCTCAGCAGGTGGAGGTTTTAGTGGCAGTGAGAGTGCCACTGCACTCCAGCCTGGGCAACAGAGTGAGAATCCAACTAAAAAAAAAAAAAAAAAAGCAAAATCTTAGACAAGCAAATGCATAATTGTATCTCTCCAATTTTATGTTACCTTTTTTCTCCAAAACCTGTTGTCTGTTCCCAACATACTGTGTCAGAATTTACATTTTAGCAAGATCCCCCAGGGATTCTCAAATCCCCAGAATTTACATTTTAACAATGATCCATCTGTTCATTAATAGTGAGAAATATAGCTCTAGGAAACTGCCTGTTCTAGAATAGCCAGGATTTCCAAATTGTGTTCCATAGTTTGACAGAAGGAATATAAAGTAGAGGGCTGAGTTGTCAGAGCTTTGCTACCCACATATCGCTTTCTCCACCTGGGCTGTGAGGTAAGCCAGTAAGGTGGCAATGATTAGTTGTTTCCTTTAGATTTGAACTGCAGTATTGCAAAGGCAACAAGAATGGGCTCAAGACCAGAATCCATCATTTACTGGTTTTGTGATGTTGAGAAGGTCGCTTAACCTCTGTGAATCTCAGTTTCTTGAACTACAAAATAATACTTTTATAAAATGTCAAATGAGATGACATATGTGTTAGTGCATTGTACATTTTTATATGTGTTTTTATTATGTGGTTGGCTCCCAAAACTATGTTCCTCATATGAACTCCTTTCTAGAGCTCAAATCCTAAATTTAAAGCTGCAGTGGTAGGCTTAATGGGAGTCAATATATAGTGTGTGGGAAAGAAAACCAATCAAGCTGTCAAGCCAAGGGAGAAATTGAGAACCTGGTTCAGATGAACAAACTAGAATCAGAAAGAACTAGAGAAAAGGGACAAAAACACGGGAGTTCAGAGTTACATTTTCATAGAAAGGTAAACAAAATTCTTAAATCAAAATCACAACTAGCACAGCCAATCACACTCAGAAGAGACAAGACTTATAGCATTATAGTTTTTAATAAATAGATACATACACAATACATTGACTTTACGAATTCAAATATGAGAGGATATCACTCTTGTAGCTAACAGATTTTAACAAGAAGGAATCAAAGATACAAATACAATTAAGTATAAGTAAATATGTGATTGGAAAGCCATAAATGTCTTACTACACCCAGTGGAATACCTCTTTCATAAATCCGACTAGCAGACTAATCTAAGGGTTATAAATATTGTTTGAACATCAGAATCACGCACAGAGTTTTGAAAACTACATA
This sequence comes from Tarsius wallacei, assembly GCA_963574415.1. Taxonomy (NCBI): domain Eukaryota; kingdom Metazoa; phylum Chordata; class Mammalia; order Primates; family Tarsiidae; genus Tarsius; species Tarsius wallacei. Next base: position 23,432 of record CAUYQG010113412.1, read on the forward strand.
AGCATTTACCACTGAAATGTAGGAAAAATAGGCTCAGAAGTACAGGTTCCAGAAATGAAAAAGAGAGAGAAAGAAAGAGTCACTAGAGGTGTCAGACTGACTAATATTTGAATGAAAGACATAAATATTGCAATGGTGAATACAAGAAATATGTTTCTTGTAAATGTAAAGAGAATTTTCAACAGTCTGCATGCAAGCAGAAGTGAATAAGAAGTCAAAGATGACTCAATTTTCCAGTGTAGAGTAATGAATGTGATTAAAAAAACTGAACCTGTTACTCATGGAATCTAGAGGATGTACTAAAATTGACAACTACTACAGTGAACTTCAGACAGTAGGTTAAAATATAATTAGCTAAATAAAATGAGAGATGGTAAGATCATCATCATAACAACATTCATAAGACTGTTGTCATGCACTCAGGAATTTCAGTTGTTTTATGATGAGTTTAAATTACTCCTGACATATTTATATGACTAGTCTATTATAAAGTAGAAAGTTTCTAAAAGGCAAACTCACGTGCTACCTGAATCATAATTACCAGTCACGTCAGGTCATCATTGCTTCTAGATTAACATTGGAACTCATGAAAGGTAGTATGACCACACTAAACATCTTCTCAGAGAAAACTGGGAACCTTCAGAATAAATTAAATAATTGACTCCAACTCTTAAATAATAATAATATTTTGTGAATATAGAAAGAATCATTCAGTCCTTGGCTTCACAAACTTACAAAACTATATTACATTATTTAGTTTTCTGGTATCTTCTCCTGCATATAATTTATCTATCACAGCATGAAATGTAAGGTAATCTGATAATTATAACATGACATAATTTTAGTGTAAGACACTTCAGGATAAATGATAAAACTAAGGATAAGAGTCACCAACATTGGCTACCTGAGGTCATCTAAATCTTTATAAGACCATTCCAGATTAGAAGTTTTCTCCTAGTTAGTTCTAAAACAAATAAGACTCTCTTGGGAATGCCTAGGACTAATTCATGACCATGGCTTCCTGATATTCCATGAAAAAGTCCAGATTTTGGAATTCATGATTACTGAATCCCTTTAGTCTAATGATGCAAAGACAGTCTGCAGAGGTAAACACGATCCTGGATTCAGCAAAGAATCTGACAAGGGTTGTCAGGAGATACTTGAGGGCAAGATGAAAACATATACGCTAAAAGCTAGGACAATAAAGTGGATCAGTTTTATAGAGATCAAAAGATCAGGTGGCAAACAGAGAGGATTGACGTTTTATTAGATAACATTTAAGCTCCTTTTAAAATGGAAATTCTGCTATTCTTTACGTTGATTGCCATGCCATAAAAGAACAATGTGAAAAGAATTGTTTTTTGGATTAGACAGTTTTGTATTTCAGCTGCTTTTTACTAGTTGTGTGAAATGGTCAAGTTACTTAATCTCTATAAGTCTTATTTTCCTCAACTCAAAAACAAATTGGAAATGATAATTTTTCACTCAGAGAAAGAGTGTTAAGAAGCAGTAAAATAATAGTACTCTTTGATAAACAGGAATAGGAAGGAAAAAACTCTCTCTAGACTCCACCACAACACATAATAAGAGAGGATAAGATGTCACAGCCTCATGCTTAATAGGAACTACACTTGAGCATTCATAGATTTTTACTTCAAAAAAGACAATATATTCACATAAGAAATTAGATGATTAAGGCCTTCTGCTTGCCTTCTGTTTCGGAATGACACCATTAACACAACTACTTAGCTTATGTTTTAGACAGGATATTCCACTGTGCTACTAACTCCCCAAGATCATGCAGTTCCAAGATGACTTTTCAGAAACAGAATTAAAAGTGCTCTCCTGTTGTATTACATTGTGCTTATCAAAAACTCTTCTACTGCAAATTTCTATAGTGCTCCTTTCCCGTTTCTATGTTAAAATGTTGTTTTATGGTGTTGACATGGATTAATAACATGTTGTGTGTGTGTGCGTGTTTGTGTTTGTGTGTGTGTGTGTGTGTGTGTGTGTGCATACACAGATTGTTAGGTAAATCAATACATCCTTCAGAGTGAATTGAACCAGATAGCTGTGCACATTATTAATACAGCACATAGTATTCCAGATGATAAGCTCTGAATTCCATTTAGTTTAACACGAAAGCAGTTTTTCTGAAGTCATTTTGGATAATCTTTTGTTTGCTCAGAGAGGTCAGAAGGACGAAATGCTTCTATCTCCCCTTTATCTTATCACACTCCCGTTGTAACTCAAAGCACACAAGTCACACCCTGTGTTAATTCCTCCCACTCTCTAACCAAAAGCAAGCTGTTTCCTGGAACAAATTAAATTTAGGTGACATGACAGTCTTTGCTGGTTCTTGAAATAGTATATTTTAGAGTTCTTTGGAAACTTAGAAATAAGTAGGATTAAAACTCTGGAGCCACCTTCTTTCAAAAAAGTGCTTTTGACATTAAACGTTCCTCAAAGACTACTGCAAAATTTTATCCATATTTGACATTGAAGCAAAACTTTTTTTTTTATGGTATGGTTATGACTCCTCAGGCTTTAAAGATGAGAAACTTGACACAGTATTTTTTCATCATTATCTATTCATTGAGAAAGCTGGTATTGCCTTATGTGAGCTATTGCATCTCATATTAGTATACATGTACACCAGCATACTTGCATAAGACTTTCGGAATGACACCATTAACACAAATGGAAGAAACATCAGCAATGCAAATGTATGGAAATATTTGAAATTATGATGAATTCATACAAAGCAATTTTAAAATGACTCAGATGCAGGTAGGCTTCAAATACAACAATAAGGACTTTGCTTTCACCTCAATACTCCAAGACAGACATTGATACAGACGGCTGTATTTTATGTCATATAATTGTTTCACACTCATCAGAGGTGGTTGCAGTGTCTATCATGTAAGCCAAATCTGCAGAGATGATGCAAACTGTGTGCATTTTATAAGTGGCAGTTCGGACTGACTTTCTGAATATGGGCCTTAAAATAAGGAATACAGTGTCAATCAAAAATTTACTGTCATATTTAGTAATCACTTGTGTAAGTGACTTTTTCTGCCAAAGACAGAACTTGTAAAGTGGCTTAAGGACAAGTACCCAGGGTTCTCTGAAGATAACAAACCAATCAGTATTATTCTGAATATAGATAGCTCAATGAGTTTTTTAGTTAGTAAATAATTGCAAATGTCCAACTCATGTGACATCATCCTTTCTAAAGGCTATCCAAAAAGTAGGAATATTCAGATGGTTGTTAGGTTTGGACCTATTAGTATGAACCCACTCTCTCCCCCTAAACTCTATTGCCTTGAAATAATTTCCTGATAGCAGGAAGAAGGCATCATCTAGTATGCTATGGCAATGGTCAGGAGACCTTAAATTAATTACAACAGCACAAAATCCAATCAGAGAGCAACTTCTCTTAAATTCAAAGGAGATTATGTGCATGAGTAGCTTAGAGGCCTACTGATAAGTGGTATCAGTAGGGAGGGTAGTTTAGCAATTCTAAGTCATTAACCTGCCTGGATATACCTTGTGGTTGATAATATTTAATAAAAGTAATGTGAGAAACCCATTATAAATTGTCATAAATTATCACACTGAGATATTTGCCAGATATTACTTATGACTACCAGGCATATGGAAAACTGCATCAGTCATCTCCTTTGCAATTGGAAAAGGCTTATGACTAATTCTAGCCAATAAAATACATGCAGAGATGGCTTGCTTTCTTCTGGGTCCAGGCAGTGAAAAGACATAATGCATAGTTCCCATTCTACCTTCTTGCTACTTTGACCTAAGAGATCACCTTTTCTAGAGAAGACTTTGGGATGGTGATACCTTTATTCAACTCATATCACTGAGATGCTACATAAAAACATATTTTTCTGAAGAACTATTTAAACTCACAGGGATTTGGGGCAATTGAAAATAAACCTTAGAGATAAGTCATTAAGATTTGGGGGTTATTTTTTAACCAAGGTATAATTTGACCTATTCTGAACAGAGAGTAGAGGTGGGAAGACCAAATATGAGATAGACAATTATTCTCCATGGACTCAAGTCTGTATTGGTGGTCCACTAAGCCAAGTTTATGTCTCTGGTGATTATTATATCATCTTTAGTGAAATATAGTGCAAATAAAATAAAATGCAGACATTTTAAGTGTAGAGTTTAATGCATTTTGACAAATGTATACAACTGAGTAATCAACATCACATTCCAATTGTGGAACATATCACCCCATAAAGTTTATTTGTTTTCCATTATATTCAATCGCCTGCCCCTACCCCAGGCAAACACTTATCGGACATCTATTTCTATAGATTATTTTTGCTGGTTCTATATCTTTACATAAATAAAATCATACAACACATTCTGCTGCATCTAGCTTTCTTTACATACCATACATTTAAAAAATGTATCCATGTCATTGTGGTATTATTAACTCTTTCTCTTTATAAAATTATCAGATAAGTACTACATTGCATGTGCATATCACAATTGATTTATCCACACTATAGATATTTAGTTAATTTTCAGTCTGGGGGTTTCTGAGTAAACATATGATTTTATATTACAAAAGTAAATACCTAGAAATGAGAATGCTAGATTATAGGATAAACTGTTTTCCAAGGTTGTTGCATAACTTCTACTACCATAAGGAAAGGATTAAAGTTTCAGTTGTTCCACGTCTCTCACCAACTCTTGATGTTATTCATTTTTTTTTTTAATTCTAGCCATTCTAGAGGATATGTGATGGTACCTTTTGGTGGCTTTAACTAGTATTTCCCTTATAAAAACATAATGTTGAAAGTCTTTTCATATTATTAATTGCTATCCTTGTATCTCTTTCTGTGAATTATACGTTCAACTCTTTTGCATATTTTAAAAATAGTGTTATTTGACCTCCTATTACTAAGTTATAAGATCTTTATATATTCTGGATATATTTCGTTCTTGGACATGTGTACTTTGAGTAAGTTTTCCCCCTCTGTGATTTGTATTTTATTTATTTATTTTTTAAATATGTGTTTTATTTTAAAATTGTGGGGTACAGTTAAGGGTTAGATATACAAATATGCATCATTCAGGCACCCTTGTTGATAAGGGGTGTCCCCCCATCCCCAGACAGATATTGACTACCATTAATCCCACCACCCATGCCCTCCCTGTCCCCCACCCTAGATTCCCACCATCATCAATCCTTTTCTTATAGTGTTACGATACACGTTCAAGGTCCACTTATGAGTGAGAACATGTGATACTCAGATCTTTGTTGCTGTGAAAGACCACTCAGTATAATAGACTCTAGTTCCATCTAGATTGCTGCGAAATTCATGATTTTGTTCTTTTTTATAGCTGCATAGTATTCTATCGTGTATATAAGAAATGTTCAACTTCACTAATCATCAAGGAGATGCAAATTAAAACTACACTGAGATACCACCTAACTCCAGTCAGAATGGCCATCAACAATAACTCAAAAAATAACAGATGCTGGAGAGGATGTGGTGAAAAGGGAACACTTCTACATTGTTGGTGGAAGTGTAAACTAGTGCAACCTCTGTGGAAAGCAGTATGGCGATTCCTAAAAGCTCTAAATATCAACCTCCCATATGACCCCGCAATCCCCCTACTGGGAATATACCCTGAAG